>JAQGAB010003021.1:0-10501 GCA_034696565.1 Isotomurus graminis
AGATCCCGAATAGGAATGAATGCTTGTCCAGCCGCAGCTCTGGAGGAGCAAGGCTGCACCCGAGACCACGAGTCTCAATAATACATAGGGATACGGAGATGGCTTATTACTAACATATTAGTACAAAGGAAAAATAAAGTCTATCTTGCCCACACTATACAAGCGAATATGAATTTACGAGGGACTCAAATTATTCATAACCAACCACTATTCTATTGGCCATTTTCACCATACATACGTTGTTTAAAGTGACAGTTGTGCATCGAATACTAAAACTCTGACCTGCACGAATTATTTTACCATCGAATTTCAACATTACAAGTACCTTTTTACGACTACGCATATCCCGAGATGTTTCAAGAACTGCAGCATCGTTGAGTTTGTTATTTTATTCCTAAATCCTTACCATCAATAAAATATACTTTAGTCAGTTTAGCAACCAACTATTTGAACGCATCCAAGTCTGAACTATAAAATTTTACAGAAATTTGCAGGGAAACCAATTTTGCAATATTCACAATCGGTTCGGATTCAGTTTCCCACGCATAATGTGTAACTTAATTTCCCTTGCTCCGTTACATTTAACGCTGTTCTCAATTAACATTGTGAACAGCTTTGCAAAGGTTTATGACATTGCAGATCAACATCACTTTATATACGCCTTTAATGGATGCAACATTGACTTTTACCATCTTGATACATCACAAAGTCACATAGAACCGGTCTCACCATTCCTCAACTTAATATTTCTACGCACACAATCCACCAGCTCCATCTTCAGCTTTTCCGACACTTTTCCATCCTCAAATATATACAAATATTCTAGAACTCGCGTTAGGCGTGTTCCCATATACCCAAAACACACAAACTGTAGAATTTCTTTAGTACAGCTAAACCGTAAATACAATTATCCTTCAAAGATTGAACGTTCTGTAAGTTTAATAGACATGGTGCTTGGTGGACTTGTTTCGTACGACCTGACGCCAGAATGGGTTTTTATACTCACTTCAAGGAGAAAAGAATTTTACAAGTTTAGTAAATACTTCCGAACAATAGAGCATGCGAGAAAGTCACACACAGCCCGGTTTCTGTATTTGGAAATGCGGCATCCATCTATTTTACACGGTTTAGTTGTATGCATATATTGCGACAACAGGGACCCTCCAATTGTATCTCTTAACAGCAAAGAGCTAACAGGAGACCAGTTACGCCAAATCAATTCTGTCTGGAAGAAGATACACTTTAACACTAGAAGACATGGCTTTGTGGTAATTATAAATGGTTGTGACATGATTTTAGGCGCAAAAAAACGTCTTAAAAAAGCGTTGAGGTTTGACAATTACAACGGTTGGAGCTTCTGGATTCGAGAATACGAGTTGACCATGGCTCACGCAGTAAAGAAACATAACTTGAGCCGTTGTTATGAGCAACAAGATGAATGGAATTGGGGTGGAACTGTTGGAGATTTCACTTTCAACGTAGCCTTTGGTTTCAAATCCATTAGAAAACATCCAATTACCAAAGTAGCCAGGGATGAAATACTAGCGTACGCACATTACAGATTTCCTTACGAAATGGTGACATTCGTTGACATTCGATCCAATTTTAACTTCCTCACGCTTCTAATGCCGTTTGATTTTGGAACATGGGTTTGTTTTATCATCTTTTACATTTTTGTTACTCTCATTCTGTTCTATTTACTCGAAGGAAGGGGTGTTAGTACATTTTCTCAGGCGTGTTTATGGACATTTTCTGTCTTCCTTTATCAGTCCAATGAAACCAGTCAGCTTATAAATGCTAGAAACCGAGGTTTAGTTTTTGGTCTGATAATTAGTTGGCTCTTTGCATTATATATTCTGGGAAACGAATATACTGGATGCCTTTTTTCGTGCCTGGCAACACCACGTCTACCAGACAATCTCCCGAGAAACCTTGAGGATCTTGTAAACAAGACCATACCTAGTCTGACTACTAGTGGTATGTACCCAGATAATTCAAAAACGGTTATACCCAGGGTTCGGGCTGATGTTAGTCAGATACTGGAAGTAAACAATAGAAAGCATTACAAGACACTTGTCAACCTCAAGAGTAGGCTATTGTACTTTACAAAAGATGAATTCAATGACCTTGTTCTTCGTTCTAGCCACAAGAGTCAAGCAGACGGGGCATCCACTAATCCCAAGGGCATGTTGGTGTTGCCTTCGATTTTTGTGATTTGTGAAATGAAGTATAACCTTAAACTTATGACCACTCTGATTAAGGGATTAACAGACTTTAGAGCAATTAAAAATGAACAAAGTGGTGTGATGAATTACTTAATGAATTATTCACCTTGGGTGGTGCACAAAACGTTCTTTTCAAGGGAATATTTTATTCCTTTGCTTGCAAAATTGTATGAGTCTGGTATCTACGATAGATGGAGGGTTAAGGCTGAGAATATGCAGGTAAAGAAACGGCTTGTAGATACTCTTCACAAACTATCAGATGATTTCTTAAGTAACAAGGCGATAGGTCGGAGGGTTTTGGATGCGAGTTTTAAAGAATTGGAGACAGCAAACCCTGTAAGAATCAAAGATATTCAAATTGCATTGTATTTTCTTATTGCGCTTGTTGTTCTTTGCCATCTGGTCTTGCACTTCGAAGTTAAAAAAGATTCGTATAAAAATGTAATTGCGTTTATTGTATCATTACGCTTTAGCAAAACCAAAATTGTTGCATGCAAATTAGATAAATAAATACTTATTGAGTTTAAGACAAAGTTAAATGCACACCAAGATCTGCAGAATCAGTGCTTTAAAAAAGTAATTTTGATGATGAACAATGGGGTAGAGATCTTAAGTTTTCTAAACTGTTAGCAAATGTTTTTTGATTGGTTTTTCAAAAGGCTGCTGTAATAAAATAAAAAAACCAACACCAAGCAACCTCTTTATGCCAAGATAACTGAGAATCCACAGTAGCCTATGGTATTACTCAGGCTAAACGAAAATTGAAGTCAATGCAAGTTTCTGTTCAAAACAGTTTGTATCTCGGGGTGTTTAAAAAAAATGATTAATTAACAGTCATCTTCAGTCCTATATCCTTCAACAGAAATAAAATTTGCTAGTATTGGTAGAAAAATAAAACTAATTCCTGTAGTTACACTTTGGTCAACAAAACAGACCTATTTGCTAAATTCAAAATAATAATTAATTAATGCATGCTTGAAATGGTTGCTTTATTTGGTATCAGACAATATTAGTTATTCACAGTAGTCCAGGAAAACGTAAATATTTCGTACACAGTTTTTTTATCCAGTGTGGTCACAATAGTAATTATGAACACATAATTAATCAGAGCTGACACAGCGTAGAACAATTTGTACTGGAATGAAGAGAAATAGAATGAAAGGTAAAAACGTACCAAAAGGGGTTTGATTCCGTACCGTGCATTGACCTGGTAGTTATGACGTTTGGCCTTTAATGCCACGGAAACAAATACTTGGAGTACCTAAACTGTCACAGATTACAAATAAACGTACACATACTTACCATACGAAGTGTAGCACAATCCAAAAGATAATTGGGATTGTAATATACAAAATATTTTGTCCACCGCGTAGCAACAAACCTAAAAATAATACAAGTATCAACATATCTCAATCTTATCTCAAAGCATTTTCCCTTGATAAATACTACGCAACGTTCTGGTTTAAAAACAAATGCTGACTTTTGAATTTTATTTTCGTACACCGAGAAGTTAAAAAACGTTAGCATTACTTCTTAAGCGAAAATGAAAGATGAATTAATAGATGATAATCAATACTAACTATAAAAACACAAAACTAAATAAATTCCAGTTATTTTCTATTATCAAAGATTGTTCATCCTTTAACAATGATTACATATCTTTTAATCTCCCACACACCTTGTAAAGTAATTATTCCTTCGTATAAATGTAAGCTATCCTCTAACAAGTCATTTTAAGATATGCTCAAACAAAGTATTGCCATACGTTGCCGATTGATTATGAAACGGAGATAGTGTCTTCGCACCTTATGAGACTGTGCTATATTGTTAGTGTTCCAAAACCACTTTTTGTCCAAAGCAGAACTTTTTGTATTCTTTTAATCAATAGTTCGTTAATGTACTACTGCCACTATTACTTATTATCGCTCATATCTAACTATTTGCATAATATTGTACACAATAGATTTTGGCTACAGAAATTTAAAAAATAATAGTTTCCTGTCCAACTGTGAAAAACACATTTGTTTCGCCCTTCGATACTTTCAAAACAAATGTTCATTACCGCAATATTTAATAGTGGCTTAATTTATTTATAAATAGTTAACACTAATTAATAGGCAATACTGAATTTGGTTTATACCAGCCTATAATTGTTCACGATTAACGGGTTTAACACATGTTTACCAAATCCTGAACAATTTATCTGGTAATTGCAGATTAAATACATTTAATGTTTAAGACACCATATAATGTTTAACTGTAACATTTGTGCAAAATATCCTGCCCAAAATAACAGTTAGGTCACAAAATAACGAAATAATGCGCGACAAAGCCTGTATTTCTAATTATTCATTTAAATAATGATTCATTGATTCTTTGGTTTACCGTGCTCTTAACGTTTGTGATGATGCAAGTGATAGTAAGAATCTGAATTATACCTGAGATGTCACTTTTCACTTTGAACCCCCACTTAAGCACTCTGCTGCATCGATTTCGAACTTCAAACGAAGGCCAAAGTATCTCCTAATATTAATATCTTGTTGTGACTTTTTTACAGAGGTATCCAGCTCGTTTTGGGCAATGCTTTCAATACGTTGCACAATTTTGTTGATACTTAAGCACTAAGCATGAGTAAGTTAAGCATGTTACATTCATTACACTTAAGAAGTACAATCCTTTTTGCTTTTTTAGCAGTATGCCAAATTTTAGTTTGATCTAATGAAAAGTGTAGGTTATACTCAATCCCAAACTATGAAATAAGCTACGGATAGGAAGATGCCACAGGTGATCATGTAAGACCAAATTGATTGGGCTAAAAGTGTAGAATGAAAGGTATCAGAATAATTGTAAAGCACAACCTTAAGAATCTCTGACATAACATCGAAGGAAGCGATTCTGTCTTTGAGGTCTTCTTGGGCTACAAAAGGAAACACGTACTCATAGCAAATAATCTGGAGCATAAAGAAACTCACGCTCTCCACACTTGGATGTCGTGGAGGCAAAACCTGGATGGCATTTTATCTGCATTAAACAATTTTCTTCTCAAGATAATGAAATTCTAGTCGTTGGAGTTATTAGTGGTAACTCGTAGTTCCCATCTCAAAAGTAAAGGTAACACTACACTTCCTGCGTTTATTGTATTTAATACGTTATAGGATTTTAATATAAGGTTGCAATTCAAATAATGCCACACATAAAGACACTGGGATTTAATGAATGGACTCTTAATTGAAGTTAAATGATAGTAAATCGACTTGAAAATTATTTTCGCTGTTCATATATCCACCGTGAAGAAACAAACAAGTAAACGGTTCTGATAACATCAACAACGAGAACTATGTCGTGCGTTTTGCCGCAAAATCTAAAACCTACCCAAGCAGCCTCTTTTAGCCCAGTCAATTTTGGAATTTCTGATTGTTTAAGGTACAAAACCCTTACAGTTAAATTAGTCCCAAATTAAGTGTCTCTAGCACTTAATGTGGTAGTCTTTTTAGAATTTGGAAAATCGTGTATTCTATAGCAACATGATTTTTTCACATTAAACCCCCATTTAAGCACCCTGCTGCAACGATTTCGAACTTCTATACGAAAACCAAAGTTTCTCTAAATATTAATATCTTGCGACTGTGAAAGTTGTAGAGATCAGTCCAGCCCCGTTTGGCCCCTGCTGTCGTTAGCGACGTTGATTTTTCCACTTTGAACCCGCACTTAAGCACTCTGCTGCATCGATTTTGAACTTCTATACGAAGACCAAAGTTTCTCTAAATATTAATATCTTGCGACTGTGAAAGTTGTAGAGAGGAGTCCAGCCCCGTTCGGGCCCTGCTCTCTATAATTTTGGAAATTTCTTTGGCACTTAAGCACTCAGTGTGTGCGAATTAAGCATGGAAAAGTCACGACATTTTGCATACACAATCAGAATCGCTTTTGATGAAAACATGTTAAAATTGTGATTTGTTCTATCAAACGGTTTGAGAGATATTTAACTTCAAAGTTGAAAATTGGCTACGGATGGGGAGACGCCACAGGTGATCCTATAAGCCCAAATTGACTGGGCTAAAAACCAGACATTTAAGCTAACAATCAATAGTGAGAATATACTATGTTGGTAAAAGCAAAGATGACGAAGATTAAACTGAACAAACTTTATCAAATTTTCAACGGACAAAGCCGTTTTCCACAGGACAGGCTGTCTGGAGTTTTATATATTTAGGATAAATTAAAAACGTTGATACTACACCCATCGTTGATTTAAAAAACTTTCAAACGTATACTTAACCTTGTAAACATCAACGACATTCACAGACAAGATAAAAGTTAAACTGTCTACAAATATAATTTGTTTGTAAGTATTAACCTAAATTGCAAGGGTATCTCTCCATGAAACCAACCATTTTCAAGCTTAATCTTTAAATACAACCTGGAACCCGCAGTTTAAACTCAATTGTGATTAAAATCAATCTGTCAATCAATTAAAGTCTATTTCCTTTCGATTTAAACTTTGAAACCAACAGGGCAAGCAGCAGCAGGTAAATAACTTTGGAAGGTGTACAATAAAAAGGATCCATATATTCTAATAGCATAACCGTTTAGATATTATTAGAAAGTGTCTAAGACGAATTTAACTGACTTTCTGAAACTTTACCTGGTCAACCAAAATGTCATTAGTTCATTCAACATTTAAGTTCACTTTTGATCTTGGTGTTCGTTTTTCAGTCACTCAAATAAGACGAGCTGCCCATTGTTTTTACCTTAACAAAAGATATCACTATCTGAACTGGTTCCATTTGCAATTTAAATCGGTACATACGGCATGTGCAATTTTTCTCTTTTTATTTTCAATGGCATCGACACCAGTTCAATCGTTATCCACAGTTAACAAATTAGTTAGAGGTTCGTATATTATGGGCATCTCCGGATGCCTTGCGTACAGTTGGGATGGATTTCGTAACCAACGTGACATCATTTTGCTGCTAAACAATATTTTTAACAACAAAAGTAAGAATTACACACTTGTTTAAACATAATTGCGGTTGATTGGTTGTTACACAAACGTTGTATTGCATTTCAGAAACTCAAAGGGAACACAAGATCGTTTCCTATTTGACAATATTTGCGTTGGTCTCATGCGTTGTTTTTTGTTCATTTGCTGTTCTCTTGCAATTAGGAGTCTATTGGTGGCATATATGCTTATTGCCTTTTAATGTGGTCCAGATGTTGTTGGGCAAACATGGGATGTGCAAAACGACAAGTAGCGGTGTGACTTTGGTCTCGTTCCTTGTAGACTTTATTTCCATTCAAGGAACTCTATATGCTGGATGTTTTGTCCTGTGCAATTTCATGGCCTTTTCGCTAACTTTTCTCTATCAAGCCTTGTATGATTTGTCCTGGTGAGTTGATTTGTTTTAACAATAAAACTGAACGACCATACATCCTAACGCAATACCTGTTTTGTAGCGAGAAACTAGGAATCAATATTTCCATTTTAAAGGCCACTCGGGTGTATGAAGAAAGCCGCATCAACAATTACACTAAGCTTTATCTCTTTTCATTGATTTTCAACAACTGCTTCAAGAACCTGGCAGCTCCGGTGTTGATAATTGCCATGTCAATAAGTTTTTCTTGTGTGTCTGCAGTCATAATTAAATTCCACGATGGAATCTTCGCATCTATTTCCACAGCCTTTACGCCTATGGTTGTTCTGGATTGTGCAGCTGTAATAATTGTAATTCCTGGTGTGTGTTCAGGTATATTTACCAAATCAATAGGAATTAAAGATTGTCAATTTAGGAGATCCTCAAGTTACGTAAGGGACCTTTGGTTCAGAAAGAAAGTTAAGGCCCTCCATTCTATCAAAATTTATATGAACAATTCCTATTTTGATCGAATGCTGCCACTCGTTGTCTTGGAGAACAGTGTAGTCAACACTATTTCTGTCTGCTTAACAGTATTAAACTTAAACGGCTAATAATCTGTAACTACGCAACTTCTTGTAAATATATATGGATTAGCTGTTAATTGTAGTAAAGACTTAATGTGTAGTGAGCTAGTCTACTAGACCTTGTACTTCAAACAGCAATATGCCATGATTAATAAATTCATTGATTAACCTCACAAGTTCTTTAATCACTTTGTATTCTCACAGAGCGTATTAATCATAAACTCCAATAAAACCTTTGTTTCAAATTAAATGTTACGAGCAACAAGATCCACGTATATCGGATCCAGCTGCAGAAAATAGTGATTTCCAGGATTCTCGTTCCACACTGTGTCATCCCGTAATTTTATTTCAAAGTTCTGGATCACTTTCACCATAAAGTTCTTTAAAACCTCCAGCATAAACTTCTGACCAAGACATGACCTGTGACCCAACCCGAAAGCCAAGAACCCACATGGATGCATTTGATCCTTGTTCTCCGGCAAAAATCGCTCAGGCTTGAATTCCTCAGGCTCTGGATGAATTTCAGGGTCAAGATGAATGACCCGCATTGGAATGAAAACATTCATCCCCTTTTTAATCTTCCATCCTTTGAATTCCCAGTCTTTTGTACAAACTCTTTCTACCCGGTGGAACGAAGTGTTCATTCTTAAAGTCTCTAGAAGACAACCCGTTAGATAAGGAAATTTCTCAAGGGTGTTCAGGTCATCACGATCGTTAAGCACTTCATCCACTTCTTCCCTAAGTTTCCCCTGAACCTCAGGATTGGTCGCAAGATTATAAAACAAGTGGCTTATCACTGTGTTAACTCCAAAGAATCCAGCCACATAGAATTGAAATGCTTGGCCATAAACTGTCCCCAGGTTCATTCCAATCCTTTTATACTCCTTTGTGTTCAGCTTCTGCCTCATCTCCAAAAGAGTATTCACCGTGTCCACAATCTTAATCCCGGATTTCTCTCTTTGATCAATCATGTTCTTTATCGCAGAGTCAAAGTAGTCATACACTTCCACCGATTCTCTAATAATCCAGTTTAAAAATGGGAATACATCTATCAACAGAAACCACGTGCTTATCATTTAATTCCGAATCCACACGATAAAAGTAAGCCTTACTTTTGATATTATAAGTCCAGTCGAATTTCAAGTCTTCCCAACAAGCAATTCTCATTTTGTCCACAAACTCATTTCCCTTTGACCGAGAGTCTTTTAGTTTCACTCCAAACAAACATTCTGTGTGAACTTCTATTCCAAATGGTCCCAGAAACCTAAAGAATCCCACCGAATTACTCTCAAGACCTTGAAGTAAATAATTAAGTCATTGAGGCATACGTATTTACTCACTTGGCGATTTCTACTTTCATTTGTCCTCCGTTGTTTTTCACATCTTCAACCAAAACTCCAACGTGGTCATTACAAAGCCTTTGCAAAGGTCCCAATATTGTTTTTAGCTTAGATGAAGTGAACAAAGGACTTATGGATGACTTTACTTCTTTCCACTTCTCACCTGACACATGATTGTTTTAATTAATGTCTATTAATAATTAATTAATGTATTCTCTTTCCATACCGTTAATTTGCTCAGTAGGCTGGGTAACTGTTGAATGGCCAAACTCATGTTGAATTTTTTGGAAGTGGTGTGAATCTTTGAACAGAATTCGATGGATTGATTCCAGATCACTTACAAATACCTCTGGTGTCCTTCCATTGTACACCTGTTACTTAAACAGTTGTTACAGCGTATTAAATTGATCATATGATGAGTTAACTTACCCCATACACAGGCCCAAGTGTCTTAGATCTTTTCACATCCTCTCTGTGATGGTTAAGATTCATGTAATTCCAATTGCTTCCAAGAACCCAATGAGGTTCCACCACAGGAATCCCAAGGGCTTCTAGCGTTCCTCTGTGCCATCGGGCATATACAATTAAAGTCACTGCTGCCACAACCAGTGCACTTGGAACAATTAACAGAAAACCCACGGGCTCAATCATCTTCAGTCTATTAACTATTCTACACTCTTGTCAAGCTTTCTCCAAGCCTGCTGGTTTACTGAAACAAGTGACGAACCATTAATTAACACAACTTGTCCCCCATACCATCGAGCAGAAAGCCATTCCGATGTTAACTGAATTGCACATATGGGCAGCATGCACACGAACCTCCAAGAACACTTGAATCAAGGCCGAACAAGTTAGTCCAAAGCCTGTGAAGTATTAAAGATAACAAAGTTAATATATCTAGGCATAATCTCTTTATCCAAAGCTGTCATCTGTCTCTCTTTTAAACTTGCAATATATCCTTCATATGCTTGATACTGTATAGCGACAGTTTCCTT
>JAQGAB010003022.1:0-10499 GCA_034696565.1 Isotomurus graminis
TTCTTCCGCTTCCTTTCCAACTCCAACTGCTTCCGTTGTTCTTCTTGAGCAAGTCTGATTTCCTCTGCGGGATTGCGTCGTCCAGTCTGGCCATTCGTAGGAGCGGGGACACTTCCTCCCCCTTCAAACATTTGTCGGCGTTTCAACACACTTAAACTTTCAGCAGTGGCCGTATTACCCGTACTTTCTTCACCACTTCCGTTTACTGTAGGTCGTGTGGGACTGGGACTTTTTGCTCCTGAAATTCCATGAGTTTTGATGTGAGTTGTTCCATTGGAGGTTTTATTTCCACTGGAGGGGAAGACTGGGCCGGCATTTCCTCCGTCGAAACTCTTGACTCGCTGGCGGACGAGGTCGGAGTTATTGTTCTTCATGGGAGTTGAGGCTTTCAGGGCTGCTGCTGTGGCTGCTGCACACTGCTTAGGGGGGACGGGAGATGTGGAGGCGTAGCTGGGGATGGGGCTGGAGGCAGAGGTGGGGGTGGTGGAGTTTGAATTGCCGTTGGTGAAGAATCCGTTGACAGTTGGTTTGGGGGAAGGAGTGGACTTAATTATGGACGAGTGGGTTTCCTGCTCCTCCTTGTCGAAGTAGTCCTGACTTTCCTTCCGTAACAACTTAACTTCGTCCTGAGAGAACTTTCGAAGTCGCGTTTTCTCGTCCAGCTTCCTCCGTTCTTCTTCTTGTTCCTGTTTCCTCCAGAAGTCGTCCTTTGCCTTGGAGTTTATTTCTTCTTGGGGATTCACTCTTTTGTAACAAGTGCCCTGGACAATACACAATGCAATTAGATAATATTATGTAAGAATGGCATTAATATAGAAAACAAAGCATACCACAGGGCCTATTTCTTGCTCAATGGATGTAGACATCTTAATTCCCTCACCGGCTATGGCTTTGCTAACAAATTCTACAATCAAATCCGGTTCGACGTCTTCATCCGTTCTGGCGTTCATACTGACGTGAATTCCCTTGAAGAAACCTTTTATTATCCCAAGGTGATTTGCACACATTCCCTTCCGAGCTAATGGTGCACCTTCTCCTTGCTGTAATTGTTATCACAAGTTAATTAGCTTCTTTAATAAGATGTTCCATTAATAATAACGTAGCTTTGTATACCCAATTAATCAGCACAATTTTTTCGACATTCTTATCCTTAATTTTAACACGGCACAAGGCATATTGGATCTTTCCACTGTTAAAGTCCTCCACCATTTCCTCCAAGCCTCCGTCTAATAATACAAACAACCGGTAGATATATTAGAAAGTACTGACAACTCTGCTATAAATCCACTATTATGAGCCGTTACCTCCTTTGCTCACAAGGTTGAGGTCATAAGTTTGTCCATCGTAGCCAAAAAGAGCCCTAAAATGTGTTAAAACAAATCTCACATCTTAAACCGAATTTTGATACTCTAAAATTAGATCTTCTAGCCATTTTGCATTATTTTACCAATCAATTGGGTTCTTTTCGTCCAAAACTTCTTTCCACGCCTCCACCAAAGCATTCTTGTTCTTATCCAAGTTAAGTGTCATTTTCTTAACTTGATAACTTTCTTTAAAACTACTTAAACTTCACTATATAACACACAATGTAAGCTGCACTTCTTTTATTGTCCTTTATTGCACTTTACCCTCTCTACTTACTACAACTATCGTGTTTAAAAGCTCAGTGTATACAGAATAATGCTAAAATCTCCTCTCAAACTATTCAACAGACACTTCTGGTTGAGGTGACACTGACAGTGACAATGTCTTGAGAGCAGAAACAAAACTACTTGAAGACGAAGAAATACTTAAGTGTGAAACGAGGAAAGATACTACACACAGAACTACACAACCTCAAATTGACATTTCCTTCGGTACCCACCGACTACAACTCTACCAATCTTATTCTTGGTAAATCTTAACTGTCTTCTTAAGACATTTCTACCATTCAAAGCCTCACTACTATCCAACAAGCCAGATAGTATGCACAAAGAGAGCAGATTATTAAAGGTAGGAGACTCTACTACAACACAGAGACGAGTCAATGTTGCATGGGTTGATAATGTACAGAGTACAGATACATATTTTTCCCATACACTTGAACTGAACAGTATAAAATACATAAGGGAACCATACATTTGAGCTTTTAGAGGCGAACGAAGGCAAAACTCATCTTCCCAGCCCCACCTTTGCATCTCTCCCTCTGGTCTTCTTCGTCTGGTGTGGAAGAAGAGAGGTGAAGAAAGAGAAAATGCAGTCGACCAGAGAGATCATCTTTATTTGTTCAACCACGGATGATGATTCTGTATGGATTGGTGATGCATTTCTTTGAAGATTCATCGTAATTTTGCATTTTATTTTAGTGAATATATTTTCGCTTAGTTGTAGGTGGTGAGGATGAAGGCACCATAGTTGAGGTAATAGTATTAATATTATTGGATGGTGGTGAGTGGTGATATGTGATAATGAATGGGTACAACTTGTGCTCCCATTTTACCCCAGGGAGGATTGTACGTATTAATTGGTTTACTTTTTTGGCTTATCAGTATGTGTTATCTTTCTCATGCTTAAATGTATGCATGGTATCAATCAGCCATGACAGTTATCATTGCTCATTGTGAAGGAATAATAAGGGACACACGATTAAATTGTGTCTACCGGTGACCGGGCGGGGGTGGAGTAGGCATGTATGTATATGGTGTATTGTGTACGTGTAATTAAATGATTGCTTACTACTTTGTTGTAGAGTCAAGTGTCAATAGCAAAGGGCTTTTGTAAGTGAAGGTGCCTGGGAAAATAGTAACAACCTGAGGAGAGTCAAGAGTTGTTAACTAAATAAATGAATGTGTTAAGTGAGCATGCAAATGAGTAGAAATCGTGTAACTTCCGGATTTAAACAGGAACTCAAACTACAAAGTACTAAGGTAGAATGTGTCAGTTTTGTTAGTTGTCAGTGTGGGTGGATGAATGGCAAATGGGGAGTGCAGTTGTCTCATTCACCAGAAGGAATGAAAAGGTGCTAAATTGACTTTTAATTAGAAGGCAGGTCCACACAGAAACCTAATTAAGTGGCTTGTGGATATGTTCAACAAGCGGTTAAAGGATTTAATAATTTCTTCACATAATATGTATTCGCATAATAATGAGTATAGACACATCCCTTTTCTAATAGGGTATTCAATATGGATCCAATTAATTTAATAAACCCATTGATTTCTACGACAAAGATGATAAAATCTCAATCTCTCCGCACACAAGGAGGTTGTTTATTCACACTGAAGTATAAAAATTGTCAATTAAAAAGTACTGTTTGTTTCTACTGTCTATTCGAAGTATAATACGGTATGCTGGTAGCTGGGCTGCGTCCATAAGTTCCTCTTTGTATAAGTATTTGATAGATAACTAGAATAATTGTAAGTTCGAGATAAGCAGGATAAGTTAAGTGAATGCGTATCAAACGAAGGCAGCGAAATTCATGCCAAGTTTGCAGAAGAGGAATGCAGCTACGCTAGGATTGGCAGTGAACAGTTTTGCGAGGTCTTTCGTCTCGTTCATGTACTCTGATGAGTTTCTAGTGAATTAGGAATGGATGTTAGGATTTGGGAAAGGGAATTACAGGTTTAATGGGAAAATCGTGAGTTAAATATTACTTGACAAAAGCTTTGATTGCGATGTCCTGAAGGATCTCACAGTCTTTGATCATCGTTCCTAACTCGAACATGGCGAAAGCATCGGGTAGAGCGACTTTGGATATATCCGTGTTGTTGAGGATGTCCTTGCAAATGATTTTTAGGGTGGGGATGAGGTACTTCTCTCCAGTGCGGAGAAGTTCTACTGCTAACATTGGGTTTGATTCAGGGCCCGTTGTGTCTCCGTAGTAAAGGAAGGCTAACAACGCTTCCACACCTGGTGGACTCATATCTTCCAGAATCAACTCTTGACTTCGTTCTTCTTTCATCTTGCACTCGAACATGGCTGCAAGAGCATCGCTGTGTCCGGCAAGAACACTCTTGTGACAGGGAAATGATTTGCCTCCACAGGTTAAAGTAAAGTCCGTGTACATCTGGTCATTAAGCATCTTCCGACCTTGGTCCTGTAATGCTTGGATGCTTACAGACTTGACTGAATTCTCCAGAGTGACGTAGGGAGTTGAGGAAAGTGTGAAGGTGAATTTGCACTCTAGGAGCATGGAGTACTTTGGGTGCTGGTCTCGAGCGTCGTCGGAGTATCTTTCCAGATATGTTTGCATCTGAGTTATTTGGGAGCTGATGAAGTGAGACAATGCGCACAATTTCCCAGAAGCGCTAAAGACTTTGTGGCAGCATTTGTCGCATTCCAAAGCTCCAGATTCCAACGGAGCTGACATCACTCCTGTTTCCATATGCAAAATACATTAACGGCAATTGTAAGAGGTCTGGAAGTCAATTGGACCTTACCTAAAGTCACCAATTGGTTGTCACCTCCACTCCTGCTCACAACTTGAACTTTGACACTCAAATATTTGTCTCTGAAACTCCTGTAGTCCTCTTCTTTGAAGAACTCGCTCCACTCGATAGACAAATACAAATCAGGGTCGTTCTGGGGGTGAAACATCTTGAGTGCTTGGACTCTCCTATTTCAATACGAGCAATTAAGTCTCCCTTTAGCTGACTAAATAGTGAGTGAGACTAACATGGCTGGTTGTAGATCTGTGTCAGTAGCAGCTCCGTTATTCCTCAGGTTAACTGGAGACCTGTCATCAAAAGTAGTTCCCTCATCTGCTGAGCAATAGACTTGACCCAGGAAAGGGTCTTGAGGGAGATATGGGAACAACTCAAATCCTGTGCTGAAGCAAAACCCATCCTGGAGGGTGAGGACTGGAGGGGATGGGAATCGTCCTAAGGGTTGACGAGGAGATGCAAGTCCCTTTGGACATTCCAGCCACAGACACACGTCACTCCGGTACTGCTTAATTGGAATGAAGGAGTCTCCACATGTAAGGACTGGAGTCAGGCTGGGTGCCTGATTGTCATACAGTGTGAAGTTACAATTCATTTAGTTTTGATGAAATCATGCACTCTATTAGGTGAAGTTGCTTTTATAAAACATACAGAGTCTCCTCGACCATGAAGCGCCGCCTGGAAGTAACGATTTGTTTCCTCATCAGTAAAGCTGTGATACTGAAGTAAGTTGAAGTCATCTTGATAGGATTGGTCCATTTGGGTGTGAGCTTTACAGGTAATTTTAATACTGCTTTAAACTTAATGGGTTGGAAAATTCTAGGGGATTTACACACTTGGGTGGAAATTGCTCTTCTCTGTATTCCTTGACTGGTGGGTTTCAAATAGGTGACAGATTTTTGGACTTTGCATTGAGAGATTTTAGGGACCTGCAACTTTTAGGCTGAGCATCTCCCTGGACAACTTGGTACTGGCCTTGTGATTAGCTTAGGAGACTACGAGGGTATTTTATAGGTCGTAAACAGGGCCACTGGATGATTATTAAACTCATCCTACCTTCCAATGCCGATTCACACCCATCCTACAGATAACTACTAATGCCTTTCCTCTTGTATTGGTTTCCGAAATAATTTTAGACACGTTGAAAAGTAATATTGCTGCAATATTGTATTTGCATCGTATTTAAACAGTATTAGTTGTACATCAAACACTTAAACTCTACTTTAGTACAATCCAGAACTTTTTTTTCGCCTCGGCATCGTCTGGAAGGGACTGTACCCATTTCCGGAAGACTGTAAGGCATACAGCCGTTACGAGGATGGTTGCTCCCACTAAACTGTGTATAGCCACATCTCTTGTTAAAGACTTTCTACAATAAAATATAATGTATTGTGTTCATGGCATACCTGAAAGCATCTGGCACAGTTCCAAGGAATATAAACTGCAGGACGAAGGCGAATATCACATCGCACGACGTTAGTATAGAGAAAGGTCCTGCTTCCTCGCACTTTAATGCCAGGGCAAGAAATAGTTGACCTAGGAAGGATGCTAGTGCAAGTATCACAACGTACATCACATGGGACGGATCAAAGGTCAAGTCAAATACGCCTAGGACTAAGGCTGCCGTGGTATTTTGGAGAAGAGAGAAAAGTCCTGTGATGAATAGTAAGAAGGCCACATGGACTTGACGAAGGTAACGCAGAAATACAATAGCCAGACTGCTGAACATCATCTTCCCGAATGCAAAAGCAGCTCCAACCTATTCCACACCACATTTGGTATTAGAAACGAAAGGATATAAGATACGTAGTGTAATTTGGATTAATTACCAAAACATCTGCATCGAATTTATCAGCTCCCGTAAGCAATGGGGGCCGCGCAATGATCCCCACGCCAGTAATAGTAAGTAATGCAGCAACAATAGGAAAGATGCCGCATTTCTCCCCCAGAAATACGTGAGCGACGAGGGTCACAAAGACAGGAGTGCAGGAGCCAACAGTCATCGCATCAGCTACTGTCAAATAGTGTATCGCGTAGAAGTGAAGGACAACTGCAACAAATCCCACGAAAGATCGTCCCTGATGACATTCAAAATAATTGCATTGTTTACAGATCTTTACGAATCATCAAGTTAAGTTTTATGGTGGAGACTTACTGGGGACTCAACTTACAAAAAGAGCTCCACAGACTTTCATCTTGGCAGGGTCGGTTATTGGCCACACGAAATGAAGAACAGGTTGTTTCTTTACACAGATGACGTACAGAAGGAAAGGAATTGACGGTAGGAACATTCCGGCAAATCTGAAGAACGCCAAGTTAAGGGCATGATACCCTTTTAAGTATTTCACTACGAGACCTACAGTTGCATAGGACAAGCCACATGCAAGAGTCAGTAGGATTCCTGAGTAAGTTTGCCATCCCTTCTTCTTCCCTTTGGTACCCCTGGCGAAAGAGACTTTCCGAGGAGTGTCTCTTCTTTTTAACTTCCTTCCGGTATTGTCGTCTCCGTTTCCCACGGAGGAGTTTATAGAAACCGAAACGTTTGCAGGTTTGCAAGTAAGCAATTCATGAGCTTCCTGAGGTTCGATTAATATGGAATGAGGAATAGGGGAGATGGTTACTTGTAAAGGTCTCTTCTGTTCTTCTTCACCATCTTCCCCATCTGAGGACTCTGAGGAAGTAAATGTAGGTTCGTATTTGTCCATAGTTTAGTCACAAATGTAAATAAATAAAGATAGGAGAAGTGAAGTTATTAGTAAAATGGGAATTCACAGAGCTCGTGGTTGGTTTAAAGGTCACTCATCATCTGGGAACTTCTCATGAATGATGTGTGTGAGGGTGGTGAGGCGCCTGGTGTGAGTCTGTGTATTGCCTCAGCTATAAAGTCTTAAACCTTTCCGTGAGATTAACTCGAGATAAAGAAAACACGTACTTATTCTTAGGTAATTGGGAAGGTGAGCACAATAAAGTATTGTACAGTACACAACTGCTGGGTGTCTTGGGTGATGATTCTGCTCTTCTTAGCAGTTCCAGTTGGATGAGTCTTCATTCAGGTAGCCGTGGAATGGGGTACGAATGAGATGGCATAAATGTGTGTGCAGTAAATGTGAGTGATTTATTATTAGAAAAGTAAGACGAGTTTAAGATCGCTTGTAATGGATTAAGTATCAGAGTAATAAATATTTGCTAGATACGTCTACTTTAGAACAAATCTGTAAGTGTTTCTAACAGGATTGTCCTTGGGGAGGGACCCAACCCATTTCCGGAAGACTGTTAGACACACTGCGAATATTACGATGAATCCGCCTATGAGACTGTAATTAAAGGAGTTTATGTACTCATAAACTTTGTTTATGCAAATGTAGCGAACAGGGAAGTCTTTGCAATTACCTGAATGCATCTGGCACAACTCCCAAAAATATGAACTGCAGGATGAAAGCGAAGATGACATCACAAGTCCTTACAACGGCAAAGGGTCCGGCTTGTTCGCACTTAAGGGCAAGAGTTAAGCTCATCTGTCCTAAGAATGAGACTAGAGCCAGGAGAAGTGCGAGAAGTAGATGATAAGAGTCAAAGTTTAAGCTGAAGACGCCCATTATAGTAGCCACGGTTGTGTTCTGGAGTAGTTGGATAACTCCTACTGAAAAAAGGATTAGGGCTACATGGACTTGTCGGAGGTAGCGAACAAAGACTATCGCCAGGCTGGTAAGGAACATTCGAACCAAAGCGAATCCAGCGCCTATCTGAAACCACAATGTAGTATTATAGATTTAGGTGGAGGTCTGGGAGCTGTAGATTTGTCCAGAACTGACCAGTGTGTCTGTATCGAATTCCTCCTCTCCAGTAAGCATGGGAGGTCTGGAAATTACCCCAACGCCAACGATGGTCAAGAAAGCACAAAGAATCGGGAAGATCCCACACTTCTCCCCGAGGAAGAGATGAGCTACTAATGTGACAAACACCGGAGAACAAGACCCAATGATCATCGCGTCAGCCACGTTCATATACTGAATAGCGTAGAAGTGAGAGATAACCGCGATACAGCCGACGAACGCGCGTCCCTGTTGTTCAAAAGCGTTAATGGGGAAACTTTATAGTCTGTGTAACAATCAATTTAATTACTTACGAATAAGATGCTGAGCGTCTTAAGCTTCGTTTTGTCGTTTAAGGGCCAAACAGGTGCGAATACGGATTTTTTCTGGACAAAAATTGCATAAAGAAGGAATGGGAACGCAGGTAGGAGCATTCCACTGAACCGGAAGAAGCCCAAATTCATGGCATGGTAGCCTTTGAGATACTTTACTATTAAGCCCATGACGGCGAACATAAGTCCAGAGTTAAGAGTGAAGACCAAACCCATATATGACTTCCAGCCTTTTGATTTTTTCTCTGAAAGTTTCTTATTGATGGTATCTTGGGCTTCAACATTGGGAATTTCTGTTGAAGGCTCTTTGTACACTGGTGACTGAAGACTCATTGAGTCCTGAGGAGGAAGGAACACAGCCGTCTCCTCAGGAGATCCGAGAGACTCGCGACTTGCAAATGACATCTTCTTGGAAGCACCACTTCCTTGGAAAGATCCGTTAAGGAACTCTGTAATTTCTGGAGTGAGACGTTCTTCCACAAACGTGTTCTTTCTGGTGTAGTCATACGAGTAGGTTCCCAACTGGTTTGGGGTGACTTCGGAAACCTCTGGTTTCTCAGGACAGTCCATTTGTATTGTATGTTTGTTAATAGTTTCTGTGATGAGGATCAGTAAGTTCACGAATTGATACGTCTCAGAAGCCTAGGGACTTTTGGTGAGCAGCCGTAGTTGTTCTCTGGAGATGAAGTGAATGAAGCTCATCAGATTAATGTTGTCCAGGATTGAATAGCACATGCAATTGTATACACTTGACCTTATAAAGTGGAGTAGATTTAAAGAATTATTAACTGAAAATATGATGTACTGAATAGAGTGCAGGGAATATTATTTAATCTAATCAGCTAGATGTTGAGTACGTACGTATGATGTATTCTGACACAAGAGCTGTGAGTATCTTGATGGATGGAATGCTGTTGATGTCGTATGACCTGATGAACCAGTGGAAGTATCTACTGTGATTCATGAGGTTATCATACACTAATATATTATACTGTCAATAGTGAATTCGTAGAGTCATTCATTGTTTGCTCTGCGTATCTTAGAAGATTACTTGTAACAAGTGGAGACTTTACCAAATTCTCAAAAGCTGTCCACGAATGTCTCGAGATAACTTCCAGCAATTAAATGACTTTACAAGTTTAGAAATTAATACTAAAATTAGTAATCCTTCGGAAGGCTTTAAATAATGCGTACTATTGTTCCTACGTGTAACAAAAGACTTTATTCATAATCATTTGCTTTACCAGGAGCCACGGTTGGTTGTTCCGATAACTTTTTGTTTAATTGTTTGCAAACTTCGGCCTACGGATAAAATAAATGTATCGGATAAGTTATTCCTGGTTGTGTGTTATTCCTGATTTATAACTTACATTTTTATCTTTGAGACATCTGGTGAATTTCCTGATTCCAAGGCACTTGTTGGCCTTTGTATTGGGCCAGTCAGGAGCCTCTGTCAAAAGCCAATTTGCACGGTTACAGGGAACTTGGATTTAACGTTTCCAAATTCTCGTTCATCATACCAGACTTGTAGCAAGTAGTGAAATCGGCCTTAAATGATGCTCGACTCTTCTTGATTCCATCAGCTTTGGTTGCATCGTCCTTGTAAACCTTCTCAGCAACTTCTTCAACCATTTCTTCATTTAATTTTCCGTTGTCATCAATGAGATTCAACTTCTTGTAGGCGCATCGGTGAATGCAGAGCTAATCACACGAAACAACTATGCTGTGTGTCTGCGATCTGAATAATTATTCATTTATAAATATGCACATTACCGGCTGATCCCCTAATTTGTTATCCACAGCACAACTTTCGAACGCTTTGTAGAATTCATCAGGAACCATTATGAAACCCTCTCTACACTCTACGACAGCTCTTGCTTCGGCTCCTGCAGCTATGCCTGCAGGCCCAGACATCTGAAAGATCAAAGAATTGT
>JAQGAB010003023.1:0-10496 GCA_034696565.1 Isotomurus graminis
AAACAGGTTTAATGTGAATATTTATCAGTTGTTTGTGTGAAGTAAGAGACATGCAAATCGTAAGCAGGACTGTGTAGAGTTGTGTTTTGTGTTTGTGTGGATTAACAACACTGAGACAAGCTAGTGGTGTGGTTAAATATCGACTGAGATCTGTTTTTGTACCTGGATTCGTTGGTGTGTGTGTGTGTAATAAACAGAGAAAAAAGAAGTGATTGATACAAGGCCAGGGTATATGTATGACGATGAAGTGTCTATGATAGCGAAGTGTTTTCATTGGGCTGGGTCTTTTTGTTTATACGAGAGTTAGTGTAGTTAGAAGTGAATCTTAGTGCGAAGGTAGGAGTAGAAATAAACTCTTGTGTGTATATTTAGTCAGCTTAGGGATAAATAAAAGATGAGGTGTGAAATCGAAAGCGTTGAGTAATGAGAAGGTTATACTTTTACGGGGGGAGACGTGCAGTCTTGTCTCGGGAAGAGTTGGACTTTCTTAAAGGGAGAGTGAACTGGAGGAAAGTGCTAAGAAATCAAACTAATGCAAAATCTCTTGATGATGAATTTACAGAGGAAGAAGAGAACGAGATTTTGGTCAAGTTTTTTAAATTCCACAAGTGCTACGATCTTATCCCGACGTCTGCAAAGTTGGTGGTGTTTGACACGCAACTGCTGGTTAAGAAGGCCTTTTTCGCCCTGGTGTACAATGGTATGTGATTTTTTATTTGTGCAGCATGGGGATTAACCTTTTGTAGTGTGTCACGCTAATATTGGGATGGTTTGTAGGTGTCAGAGCAGCTCCGTTGTGGGACAGTACTGTACGGGAGTTTGTGGGGATGTTGACCATCACGGACTTTATCCGAGTGCTGCATGCAATGTACCATGATTCGGCAGGGAAAATGTCGGAGTTGGAAGAACACCGAGTGGAGACCTGGAGAAGTAGATTTTTGCAAGATAAGCAGCCTTTGATTTACATCGACCCGGATGCTTCTTTGTACGATGCCATATGCTCCTTGGTGAACAACAGAATCCACAGACTTCCAGTGATTGACAAACACACGGGCAATGTTCTCCACATTCTCACTCATAAGAGGATACTTAAATTCCTATTTCTATACGTAAGTGTGGAGGTGCTAGTGAAGGGATTAGCTTATATGGTAGGTTGGAGCTTATGTGGTATCCTTTTGCTTAGATCCACGAGATTCCAAGACCGTCTTTCATGAATAAACGCTTACGAGAAGTGAAGATAGGAACATTCGAGGATGTTGAAACAGCAAGAGAAGAAACGCCGATTATTGTTGCTCTTCAGAAATTCCTAGACAAAAGGGTCTCTGCACTGCCCATTGTCGATGATCAAAACAGACTGTTGGACATCTACGCGAGATTCGATGTTATCAATTTGGCTGCAGAGAAAACTTACAATAATCTCGACATTACGCTTAAGCAGGTAAAAATTTATCCTCTCAGCCTTGAGTTTTGGAGCACGTTACTGCATGTTGAGGTGGAATTAGAAAGCAGGACTGATTGAATTTGACATTTCCTTTTAGGCAAACGAACATCGAAACGAATGGTTTGAAGGAGTCCATAAGTGCACGCTAGACGATACATTATATGCGATTATGGAAAAGCAAGTGAAGGCAGAAGTACATAGGCTGGTTGTCGTGGATGAACAGGACAGAGTTGTGGGCATCGTGAGTCTTTCGGATATTCTGCAGGTACGACAGGAAGCAAAAAAAGCTTTCAGTCCGTCATAATCTGATTTAGTGAAGTTATGTTTATGACTCCGAGGGAAATGTAATTCAATTTGTTTCATTATTGTGTTCTATAGTACTTGGTGATGCGACCAGAGTTGAAGGAAGTAACGATGGCAGATGTCGAGGCTGCGATGTGTCCTCTGAACAATAATGAAAGTGAATCTGAGTCACCTCCTCCACAGAAAGTTCCCCCAGCGTCAGAAATCATCCAGCAGTTCCAACACAAATTTGAAGTTTTGAAATTGGATGAGAATGAACTACTGGGAAATCACCGATCAGAATCTTTGGACAATGACAGGGAGAATCCAACTATAATGGAGGAAGAGGATGACCACGAAAAGACTTGACACGTTTATGATCCCCATGAAGAGCTGGCGAAGGCGGACTTCATCCCGGCTCTATGTTACTGACTCTCACAGTCTGATTCTTATATTTAACTGACCCCTTCCTATTATAGTGGAACCCAATTTGAGAAGCAATTCCTTCCCTTTCGACCTTTATCGCTTAGACAAATGACTGACTGGGATACGAAAGGAGTATAAGCGAGAGTACTATTATCGTAGATTTCATCAACTCTTCCTTGTCAAATCTTCACGATGTTAAATTAGCACAATATGTAATTATTAGTTCAAGCATCATGGCTTTTAAAAGCAATGTAACAAATGAAATTACATTAATAACATTACCTCAGCTATTTAATCTCATCTTTCAGGTCTTTAACAACATTGCTTTGCGACTTTCATAAGTTTAGATGTAAGTGTACTCGTCGGAAGTATTTGTAAGAATAGAATCAATCAGCACAAACCACGGTGTACAGACAAAAGCAAAACATTAGAACGGCCTTACATTATACACAGAGACGGTAGAAAGGTAGGTGTTGGAATTTAAAATATCAATGCAGTTGTACCTTTAATTTGTTGGCAGGCTCACTCACTACGTAAGTAATCGTTTAAGTATAAATTGTGATTAACAAAAATGAATAAGTAATAATTTGCATAATAATTTAATCACGTATGACTGCAGGCCCGTTACTTATTAGAAATGAGCAGAGGCGTCAGGGGAAGTAATTTAACGTATGATGTTCGTATAGTTTACTTTTAATACATTAACTATACATTACGAAATCGAAATGAAATTAAGGTACAAAACTGTAATGAAAAAACTGATGATGAGAGCGACTGTTCTTCCCAGAACCTACTACTACACGCGTGCTATGTAATTCATACAAAATAAGGACAAGTGTAATTACTCCAAACTTTTTGTCTGGACATTTAGAAAGAAACTACTTTTTGAAATCTTCGTTTTGAAAAGAGTGAAGCGCCTAGAAAAGAATCGCATAACTAGACTTTGTAAACCGTGAGTAGTTTTGTGGTTTGTGGAACTGTAATTGTGTACATGATTAAATTAAACTCTCACTTCTTGTCGAGACTTTATATTGTGATTTTCAGCTTGTGGTAGCTTTTGATATAGAAAAGGTTTTTGCAATTACTTAACTGTGGTATAGTTCAAGATGATAATAAATTGCATGTAATGTGTAGTCAGTTTTCCCAAACTGCCTAGAGATCTTCTAGTTTCCCTGTGTATTTTATGCAAGCAGACAAAAATGTTAAGGGATGATGATGATGATCCACTTACCATATTATGTAGAAGTACTAAAAAGGTTCTTGTGTGATTTTTGGGTTTAAAATATGTTCAGTGATGTCGACAGAGTGTAGACTAGGATTTCGTGTCGTTGTAGCTTTATCAGTTACGCAGAAAAGTTTACAAGAACGGGTTTAGATTTTTAAAATCCGAAGGGTACAATTTTCCACAAAATAGCCTCTACAATAATAATTACACGCGTAATTCCTCCTTCTTCTTGGTAGAACGTAAACATGGAGAATGGCCAACTGATTTTTATGAAAAGATGCCATATAAGTATGTAAACTAATACGCGCTATATAGAGTCGAAGTTGACTTAGCTTTAGTTCCAACAATACAAACCTTGGTACTATTGAAGAAGACAAGAAAGTGCAAGAAGCACACGTAAATATATATATTGTCTCCGCGTAATATATATTCTAAATATGTTTACGAAAGTTATCAAAAGTCCTTTGGAATGAACCGTGTAAATAAATAATCGTCAATTACTTTGTTAGTCTTTATTTATTCTCTAGCCGTGTAATAACAATGTAAAAGTTCTGCAAGTATGTAATTTTCCGAAGACGGTTATTACAAAAGTCCTTGTTAATACGAAAGAGGATATATAAATATAAATATATATGAATCGAGTATTACCTCAATCAATTAACGAGAAATCCATGTTTAAATACAGTATGAATTAACTGTGCGTATCATACGAAAAAATAAATCTATTCGATTGACATTCAAGTACAAATGAACTTGTATTTTTGAGAGTTGTGGTTTATTCTTTATTAACAAAAATTCCATTCAACCGTTCCACCTCAAAGGGATATGTGTTAATTAGTAGAAAACAACACGCTACGAAGAAAAACATGATTACATATGTGAATTATTTAGTCAGGTACTTTTAGCTCAGTTGATAACATAACTATTTAAGGTAGTTGCAGTGGCAGTCTGTTCAGGATCATCAACTTCTTCGGCAGAGTTGGAAGTGCTAACGTCATTGATTTCTAGAACCACAGAGGGTTCTTCAGAAGACGGTGGGAGGGTAGAAGTAGTGGTAGTAGTGGTGGGAATGGTTGTTGTAGGGGTTGAAGTAGTAGTGGGGGTGGTAATGTCCACAAATGCAACGGTGGAAGGAACATTATTAACGAGAGTGGTGGACACTGCCAAACTGTCCTCATCCATCTTCTTGGCTTTGATTAAGACTGGAGTGTAACTCCGGAGTTGTCCTTGTGCTACCTTTCTGTCTTCCTGTTTGGTGATTCGGACATTGGAGTATGGAGCTGTGTACAAGACTTTGCCTTGCCTAGCTGGTTTCTTGGCTATAGGTTGGATGTTGGCACTTCCACTTGCAGATACGGATGAGGAAGAAGAAGATGACACACTTTCCGATTGGGTTGTCACAATTCCGGCTAAGGAAAGTGAAAGGACTGCTGAGGTCAGAATGAGGAAGATTCCTGAAGAGGTTGTGAGATTCATCTGGAAGTAGAGCAAGTCTTTTATTAGATTAATAATTCAGGTTAAGAAAAGGTTTTCCCTTGGAATTATGCAACTTAAGTGTGTGAAGTAATGAAGTGGTAGGTAATTTTAAGTGACACATCATACCTTGTAGGCGATATTTGTACGTGTGATGATGAGGATGAGACTGGGCGAGCAAGTTGTTTCTTCTTGAGGAGCAGCGAAGAACTTCTTTCGTCCGTCTCAGAGGAAACCTGACGAGATAGTAAAGTGCAAAGGCTCCTTATGAAATGAGATGTAAAAATTTGCATACGAGATTATTGCGTGAATGATGAGACTTCCGACAGAGCGATGGTTTCCATTTCCATCTCTCTCCTTGTCTCCTGAGGGGATGCATTCAGTAAATAAGCAAAGGTAAGTTTGTGTTTGGCGAGGGAGTGGTCATCGTAATTGGCTGAGAGTAACAACTCAAATTCCCTTTTACTATCTCCACTTGAGGAGATTCGCGTAGTTCCTTTGTTTTGTGTTCCTTCCAATAATAAAGTATACATGAGTGTCTGTCCTGTTAAAGGCTGCATGTTGTTGATTGCAGCAGTTATATTATACTTTGCCTGCTTCTCTGCTTCATCACCAGAAAGACCCATTGGCCAATCTCATTCATTTAGCAGACTGAAAGGGACTTTCACAAACCTCAAACAGCGACTTGGATGGAGTTGGAGTGCATTTATCATTGTGAATGACTTTTGTGAATGGGACTACCAATTTTTACCAGTTAATGTGAGTGATGCGATGCTGAGTACAATTAAACAAGAGGAGGTGGAATAAATTAACTCTCAGAGTAGAAATCTGGTTATTTCTTGAGTGGTGTCCAAATTCCAAATGTGCTAAGCAAATAAGCTTTTGAGTTATGTAAAGGCTTAAAATCTTTTTGGCAAGGTGTAGCTATGAAATAATATTTGGTTTGTTGGATTAATGGCTTAGAAGAAGTTAATAACTGGGTAGTAATAAATAAACTTTTAAACATTAAGTATATCTTCGATGGGAAATTGGTCCCAGAAGTCCAATCTTCCTTGAAGAATTGTTGTAGGATGAGGATTGTCACTGAGTTCCATCCAAACTAGAGGAGTCTGTTGCTTGGGTTGTATCCTAAGCCATTCTGCTTCACTTCCAGTTATGTTAAGTAAGCTTGGTTTTCTAGTGAAATGTGGAATTATGTATCAATTCAATTATATCAAACCCGTTATTAGGTGAGATCGTGCAAGAGAAATAGCCACTCTCACCCTGTCTGGGCGAAATGAATCCAAACTTTGATGAGGTAGCGTGAGAAAGGAAAGTACTCTTGGTCCTCAGGTGGATATTCGGGGTATCCGTTGTAGTTAAATAAGTATTGTAATTCGTCAGCATGAGATGTACCTGGGTAGATTTTTACGTTACAAATGCTGATATGCAAAGGCATTATGTAAGGGTATAATATAAGAAGTACCATAATCCCCTGGGGGGAATCCTTCAACAGCTCCATCGCTGTAACTCTTTCGAGGACGTTTGTCCAAGTAATAAAGGTAGACAGAACTATGTTGAGACTGGAAAGCTGCCTGAGCCTTTGAGCAGAATACGAATGCCAAATCAGAGATGATGTTTGTGAGGTTCCTTTCGGTTTCATTTCCAATGAGATTGTCGCCAAAGTAAAATGTCTTTGATGCATTTACAACAGTTTCTGTTGCATGAGGCATTCCAACTACTTCAGGAGCAACAGCAGTCCAATTAGTGTTCAGTTCGTCAACGACCTCGGGCATTTTTAAAGTTACTGACAAATAAAGAGGGATAATACGATTAGCAAATAGCTTTAGTTTTAGACTTTGAACAATTGTACCCAATGCAGATGCTAAGAATTCAGCAGAGTTGACTCCAATCAGCCAAGGGACTTTGTTAACCTGTCCGGTTTTGAGTAAGTTGTATGGAGTGTCTGGCATGAAGGCTTGTGGAAGATAACTTTCATCCAGGAAGCTTTCACTGACCATGTAGTAGTTAACAGGTGCCCTTCTTATTACCGCCAAGTCGGTGGCATTCATGTCTCTCAGGCATTTTAGAACTTGTCTTCTACTTCTGGAAGTGCATCCGGAGTCCTCCACAACAGCTTCATAAGTCGCCTTCGCTTGTTCTGCACTGACCATTTCTATACATAGTGACCCTCCACTTTGCGTGATGGCAGAATGGAAAAATCCTATTGTGTAATTTCGCCTAGTCATTCAACGTGATATGACTTTCTAATCTTAGAGATCATCAAACTAAATTACCGTCAGCTAAAGGAGATACCATCAAGTTACTGACAGCCATGGCCCCTGCCGAATTTCCTAAGATATACGAAGGAGCTTATAATTAATGAACAATGTTTTTGTATAGTTGCGATTGAATCTGCTATTATGAATTACCAAAGATCATGACACGATTGGGATCTCCTCCAAAATGCTGGATGTATTGACTGGTCCAATTCAATGCCATCACTTGATCCTTAAATCCCATATTTCCCATTATGTCTTCATCAGATGTCGTAAGAAATCCTACGAATAGTTTCAGAAGGTTTTAGTATCCAAGCACAGCTAGAGAAGTATCATATTTTATGTAGTAGCTTACCAAATGGACCTAATCTGTCGGGTCAAGAGAGACATAAACAGTGTTAGTTTTGTAACGATTTTGTAAACAAATTAAACGAGTAATCATAATTTATAAATGTATCATATAAAGAGAGTCGTTAAGTCATTAACTACCGATATTGAAATGTAATGAGTACCACATCTTCGTCCATAAAATATTTCCCCCCGTAGCGACTTCCGTTTCCGTCCACAAACCCTAAGAGTAGACAATGAATAATTATCATAAGTATAAAGAGCTTATAAACTATAATCATCATCAACCTCCGCCATGGACGTAAAATAACGTGGGCATTAACGGGAACACTTCACCATCCGCTGAAGGAATCTGAATGAATGGTAGTTTCAATCATCAAATTCTGTCACCTGCCACTGACTGCCACTTGGACTGTCTAGTTAAGATCTTTTATTGTATTCTTACTTTGGGAGTGTAGATATTCATGTACAAACAATCTTCCTCCCCCGCTGTCTCGATTATTGGAGAATACTTAACCTTCTGAATGCACTGGGGTGCCACTTCGTCAAAGTCTCTTGTCTCATCCCAATTCTTTACAGGTTGAGGAGGCTGTATGGTTAAAAGATTAAAAGATTATTATGAGTCTAATTATCTTTAAGTATATTTTATCATACATATCTAGGAATCGTTTAGAGCAATAACCTTAAATCTAAGGTCCCCAAGCGGAGGTTGAGCGTAAGGTACTTTATAAAAAGCATAGTACTCTCGACCTTCCCTACTTTGAAGAAGATACCCTTTCACCTTTCCCAATGGCGTGTCTGCAATTATATCTTCAAATCCATTTTCTCCTTCGCCTGGATTTGCTGCTCGCAGTACTACTGATTGTTTTATGGAGCTTTCCTCACTTGAAGACGAACCTCGAGCGGTTAATACAGTAATGATAACTAAAACAGCGACTACTCCAGCGATTGCAGATGCTATGAGAAACGGTCGAGTGCCCCACCGACTTTTCGCCATCACAGGACTACTACTTTGTCTGTAGCGACTAGTTGTTTCATCCTTGTGGACGTAAATTCGTCTGAGAAGTAAAGGAGATGATTCAGTTTCGATCTCAGGAGTCTGGAGTGAATTCAGCTGAGCCATCAGGATTAAAAATATTCAAAATTCAAAGATCAACACTGTTTATTTGAATGCAAATGTAACTGTGAGATTCATAGCATATAGGAACCTTCAGGAGAATAATCTGAAGCCGCTCTCAGATAACTTTTTATATTGGGCTGATAAGCTCTGGGTAAAAAAATACAACGCAAACATCACATGACTTTTGACATTGCAATCTGTGTCAATTGGGTTAAATACTATTATATACAGCGGTGTGTTGCGTAGGCTTAAACGATTTTAAATCATTAAAAAAACAATGGAAGAGCACAATGACTTCATATAAGTCTCATTTAAATACCTAATCATATCATTCATATCACAAGACATTAAATGGTGCTATGGGAAATGAAGTAATAAATGCTCATTCCTCCATCCATCCACGTTGTATTATCTGTCACTTGAACAAACTATGCTATGAATTATGGACACACAATATGTCATGTCAGATGAATAGGAAACCAAATATATATATTTCCGGTGGTTTTTCGACACAACCGATTGTCTTGTACATTAATTAATTGTAGGAAGTAATAATGTTCGACTGTGGGGCGGATGGGTAAAGGTGAGAAAGTATGTGGTGAAAGGCTTTGAGAAAAGAAGAAGTTGGGGGAAGATGAGACGAGTTGAGGGTGAAGGAAAACCGGAGGACGGTGAGGGAGGAGGAGGAGAGGTTAGTCACCAGTCATCATTGCGGACGAGTGGAGGTGCTTTTCAGTGACCGTCGTCCGATGACGAAGCGAAGCGTTGTGACTCGGAGGAAGTGTTCGCGGCGGAGGAAGGGGGGAGGACGCAAGGGAATGTTTGCTACCCTCGCGACTCTCGCTGTACTCTGCTACCTGCGCCAAAAGGTCAAGGTCATGTGGCACTCGGGGAACAGTCGGTACATATTCTACTTCCTGGGTCTCCTCGCCATTGCCTCTACGTTGGCGGTTGGCGTTTATACTTACCACAACCCGACCTCATTCTCTGCAGGTAATTGTTCCATCAGGGAGGTGGCATTAACAGTAGAAGGGACGGTGTGTGTAACATTTTTGTGTGGTTTGCAGGTTCTACGGCAAGGTTTATGCGTAATAGGACTTCTGTGAACCCGAAAACTGTTGGAGTGAATGCCGAGGGGGCTCCAGCGACAGTTACAGCGGCGCCGCCAGGCGTGGTAGTGGTGCCCTTGATGAATGTGAGGGATGGAGTGGTGACTTCTTCCATGAAAACGGCGATTCACCACATAAACAATCTGTTGCGGCTGTATAAGCAGTGTGCCTTCTTGGATTATGTCAAAATTGTTCATGCTGAGCTAAGCATCAGTGAGATTTTATGATAATTAACGTATGAATTGATTTTTTGAGGGATGTTGGTAACTGTAAGGGTAATCTTGTGTTACAGGGGAATATGGAAAGCCTGTGAACACCAAGTCACTGAATTTGTTGGATGAAGAGCTTAACAAATGGAGTACTATGCACCTGAAGTTCCAAACGACACCTGGACATGCAGCTTTTCTAGTTGTGCTGACGAGTTCTAGAAAAGGGATGTACGATAAGGTCCAAAGCATCGAGCATATAAAAGGAAAGCATGCTGATACACATGGAAATCAAGTTTACTTGAATGGCGACCCTTCGGCTAAGTTCTGCAAGACTAGTTCGCCCAACCCCATACTGGACTACATGTGTGTTTGTGAAAAGAATCCTGAACATCGGAAGGACCCGTATCCCAATGTGTAGTTCGTTAATTAAGTAATAAAGCAGTTGTATTGTTTCATCATTTGTTTAATTCTAATGTTGGTTTGTCGTCGTCATTGATGTACAAATATCTATACAAAAACTATGTTCTAAAACTAAACTTGCTTTCTGGAAATTTTGACTAAATCAGTTGTATTGTTTCTTGGAAAAGTGTTGTCAAGAGGGTCGT
>JAQGAB010003024.1:0-10491 GCA_034696565.1 Isotomurus graminis
TAATTGTAATGAAAAGGTTGATTTTCATTTCTCGTACATCCTTCTAGTTTGCACTTTATTATTCGGTTTTTTGAGTCCAATATTTCGAAGTATGGTTTTAAACTCTCTTTGAGTTCGAAGTTCACCGGGTTGCTCTTAGTCTTGGGCATTACAACAAGCTAGCTTGTTTGGATGACAGAAAAATTAGAAATTGTTTAATTGCACACGGAAATTTGAGCAAAATCAGTACGTACAATACAATATTGATGATTTTTTGTGAGATGTTGCTAAAAAATGACGTGACTGTGAGTTTAAACGGCTACCGGGAAATGACGCCGTTTAATTTTTGGGACAAAATAATCCAAAATTAAGTCATCTATGCCTTCATTCACCCTCACTCCCTCACACGCCGATGAAACAGCCACCCTTCATTAGCCTTCGCCTTCACCCCCAAAATTTCTACCTTCCTTCAAAAATAGCCTTCAGCCTTCGCCTTCATGAGTGAAGGCGCCCATCTCTGAGTTTCATATTGGTACGGATACATTGCATATCCAACATTCAAATTGCGTGTCAGTGGTGAAAATGTTTGTCAAATGAAGGGCTGTATACATTCGAGGTCTGAGGTAGTACGCTTATTTATAATCTTGGACAGGTTTATGGTTTATATGCAAGTACTGACTGCTGGAGCAATAACTGATTTTTATTGCCAGTTTCTTGTTTATTAAAGATGTTATGTATGTCGACTAAACATACATATAGCGTCTTGGTAGAGCGATTTGATTACTGTGTGCGTTTGTACGATATCTCAGGGTTACGCGCATCACGTAATAAAATCATATGAACAAAAGATCTCGTGTGATATGAGTCGTAATTGGTACTCTCAATGCATATTTTTGTAAAAAGTGTGTAGCAACGCAGATGCAGACGCAGAAACGGTTTGATGATGCCCACTTTATTTAATTTAGCGAAAAAATGAGACCGTAGAACTCAAATTAAATTAAGAGTTTGGGATCAGGCAGACCACGGCCACAAAAAGTCACAGGAGCTAGTGTAAATGGACATTAAGTAAAGGGACGGTGAGATAAAAAATGTATCCATCACTGAATTCAACTGACCCAAATATCCACTGTGTAATTAGGTGACTTCTTTTACTTTTATTAGTATACTCTTCATGGCCTCCTGTAATCAGCGACTCGAATACCAACCCCGCAGAATTAACATTAGTTCAATTTGACCGATTTGCTTGTCCTACACAGTGTTGATGTAGTGTGTCATTTAGTTAATCATTATTTGGTTTACTCTTTCTAAAGAATAAGCCCATCATTTACAATTAAGTATATTCGTCTTATGACTCATTCAGTCGTATTGACAGATTCTTCATGATCCAAAGTATTTCTAAGCAACACTAAACAAAATAAAACACTTAAGACTTAAGTCATTATTGGATTTTGGTGTTAATTTCAATGGGGAATATTAACGACTCTGTATCTATACTCTTTAATGTTCATATTTGGTTTTACACAATTTCATCAGGAATATGTAAGTGATGAGTTACAACAAATTACAAGCGATCACCCAAAAAACACTTGGCGTTGATTAAGCACTTTACATTCTGTTGAAAGTACAAGTCCATCAGCACATCAATATTTAGCGTCATGTATAAATAAGATTCAGTTTAACTCTTTAGTTAGCTTACACGGATCGTGATGGAGTCATGAAATTCACATCACGAAATATAAACACCTCTGTTTTCTGAGAGGATAAAATATCATGTAAATGCATCTCAGTCTCCAACCCTTCAATAAAGTGTCTCTCGGTTATGCGTATGCATCGTGTTGAATCCAAAAGTCTTACATTCTGTACAACTACTAGCACGAACAGTTCATACAGAGAATTTCACATTTACTGAAGAATAAGGGATGCCTGAAAATTCTACCCTGAAGTTGAAATTGAATGCCTTGAAACCTTGTGTAATTTTAAAGCAATTTTGATAAATATTATTCAAATGCGACAGACAAAAAAGAGCACCTTGCCCAGTTAGAAAACTCCGAGTCAGTAGACCCATAATTACTTATTTGTATAGACAGTGTGTGTGTGTATTATCATTACCTTTGAGTGTTGAACCTAAAGCGACAGACTCCATTAGATGAAGTAAAATAGTCTCTCCAATTTTCCTAATAACAAGTCAGTTTTGTGTATGTGTAATTTACAAAGCACATCAGTAATCACTGTCTGATTTGGATTCTGAGGAAGCAGATTTAACTGTGTACATAAATTCCTTTCTGAGCCAACAAATCCCAGAACTTGAAAGAGTTAGTGACAGTCTGTCTATTCGTTTCAATTTTAATCAGAACGCGGATCGCTCTACATTTAAATCTGAACCTGAGGTTCAACAAAAATTCCAATCAACTATATAGTATAGTAGCAGTAGGGATTATAAAGAATGTACTTTAGTGCCAACGGAAGTGTAAGGCACACACAGTGAACTTAACATGTCATGAGTAAGAAGATGAATAAGTCTGTGCATGCTTAATACACAAAGGAGTGTCAAGACAGATTTATTCATTGAGGAGGTGTCGGGCGAGCTTGATTTGCACGTGAACTCTTGTCCGATAAATTGTAGTCTATAAGACAGAATATACACAGTCTCCTTTTAAACTTCCGAATGAGATTCCTATTTGAATTGAATTATCTGTACATACTTGCAAGCTGGCATCTTCAATTATGTTAAAGATTAAGTGCATATTAATTTAAAACTGGGTCCAACTACAAAAGCATAAGTTTGCCCTGCACTATCTCAGGTTAATCGAAAGAAATGATTTGACACAATTGCAACTGTTCAACGTAACACAAATCGACTTCTTTTCTTAAGCAATGACAATAAACTATCGTAAGGTTATAATGAACCTGCCCGACTTTTAGTGGAAGAAAAATGCAGCAAATTCTTCTAACTCAAATTCATGAAGTTAGTTATTCATGAGTTGAAGTAGAGGACCAGTTGAGAGTTGATCTGCTTTCTTTTTTGTATTTATTACTATTTGTATGTTAGAGTAACCCCTACAGCATACTTTGTCATCTATTCAACCACATTTAAAAGAATCCTTTGTATCATTCTGCAACAACCAACTCTTGTTTGTTGTTTCACTTCAATGGCAGAATGACACCACGCCAAGAAAGATGAGTTCACTGTCTATACTCCTGAGTAGTGTAACCTTTGAATTTTTAATTGGTCTAGAAAGCTTCTCCTTATTGCCTTTGCCAGATTGCACTTTAATGTTTACTATAATGAATGGTAAAGTAACTACTGTTTAGCTACTGTAAAAGTTACCATTAAAATTTGTGGACTTGAAAGGATGTGTTGATCTTCATTCTTCATCGCGTTTGATCTGAATGCTTAATTAAGTAAATAGGCTTTAGCAAAAATGTGCTGTAGCATTAGAAATCTTGGTTTTACCATCCTGAAGCAACTCTTTCAAATAATTTTTAATTCTTAATACTTGTTTTCCTTAGCATTTAAATATATGTTATCATTTAACGACACATTATCCTCCTGATATACTCCAAAACTGTTCTGCAAATGTAGTAAGAGTCTGTGGTACTGTTCTGCACTTTTTTTACTCCCACTATTTCCTGATATTGAGCTTTCAGTAATGTCAGAATAGTTTTTGCCATGATTTTTGTGTTTGAACACGATACTGTTCATCGAATGTTTAAGCTAGATTTGCAGCAATTGTTCACAAGTCACATGAAATAGAAATAAAGTACAGTGAAGCATACTTTGGTGAAAGAACCTCACGTAACGCTATAGGTGTGGCTCATTTCCTTCAAACTGCTGAAATTTGTGAGTAGTTATGTGTGAGAATAACAGGTCTTTCCACTCCCATCATCTCTTCAAAACTTTAATATGATAATGTTAAGACTTGTTCTCAAGCAATTAAATACGCTAGCATCTTGTAAGAAATTTAAGGGCTTTAGCTTTAAATGCTCACAAATAAATGAGATGGCTCAGCTACTGACAATAAAAGATGTTGGAGGTCCTGTTCAACGATTCAGGAGTAATAGTCACAATGACACAAGTCGGATATGTTAGTCATCTCCAAACATAAAATGATTATTAAGGTACTTAAGTTCGATCTCTTAAAAGTGTGCTTGCTTCTTCAGCAAATAAGTGTCGTGTATGGATTTAAATCCCAGAACAAGTCCGATGCGTCAGTACATCAGTGTGTGCTGAAATGCAAGGTTATATTTACTTTTCGTACATTTACATTGATCTGTACATGAAATTCTGAAGGTGCAAGCCGTAGAAATATAAGTTTCCTATTCCTTTTCATCTCCACCATTCAATATTTCGTGAACTGTGTTATCGAAAGTAGTCTGAATCTTCAATGTCCTAGTTTTTTTCTTAATTCAACATTAGCTGAAAAAAGTATTAAATAGCCTCTTGAGTAGCCTCCCCATTCTTGAATAGAATTCTCTAAAGTCCTAGTTTATCTTGAGCTCTTTAAGTCTTTATAGTGTTATGAGGAGGACACAGGAGGAGGATGGTGAGATTAATTGTTCGTATATTTATGACAAACCTTAGAAACCCACGCAGCGTGGACTCCACCATCTCTCCTGTCTTTAGCTCTGCATTTTCAGTGAAACAAACGAAGAAGGCTTCCCGTAGAAGATATACACACTACCGGGGTGATAAATCCTACATTTTTAAACAAATTACTGTGTGATGTAGACCAGAGAACCACAAGAACTTTTGGTGACCTCATGGACTTTCAACAGAGTAACGCACAGAGGAACAAATTCTGTGATAGATTCTCCACTGAGATTCTGCATTACATTATTGTTCAACAATTGAATACAGATTAATTAATACTTTTGACAAGAATGCAAAGTAGTTAAAGAACTATAGAGCTTGAGCTTAGCACAGAACATGACAGTTACTTGCACCATCGATGCAGCAATATGGTGACGGAAGGGATTAGAGATTTAAATCTTTTGTGTACTCTTTATTTACTCTCTAAATAGCCTATCACATGTTATTGGTTTAAGAAGACGGTTGTAGAAAAAGATAATGAATCAGGGAACGTTTCTTGCTTTTTATTCACTTAAACAACATTGAAGACACAAATGAACGGTAGTGTTTTCTCTATTCTTAAAGTGCACGCTAGGCTTGTAATACAATTAAAATACACACACACAACTATTAAATGCACTAAGCAATACAAAATATCTATAGCACAAGCGACAAGCCCAAGACAATTGATGCACACAGCGACATTTGTACATTCATCTTTGATCCGTTCATATTCCGTTCTTCTAGTAGGAAATACAATTTCCTACTTTATTGATTAAAGAAGAACACTAATTGTATAATTGAAGTTTCTAGTATAAATTAATGAATGAATATGTCCTGACTAATTCTACGGACGAGTAAGCAATACTCTGATGTAATAATATTCCATTATAAGCAAAACAATTGTATAAGTGAATAATTATTGATTTCTCCTCGACGTTTAGATCTCGTTTATTGAATTCTAGGACACTACGATTAGGAAGCTGCCAAGCTAGTAGTAAATATTCTGCCTTAATTACTCTGGAATAGTAAGTGGCTGCTACACAACCAACCAAATGTAATGGCAAAAGTAGAACTTGTAATGTTCATGTTCTGTCTCATGTAACATGCAACGCAACGGATTCTCATGAGTTGGTTGTTTAACTCCCGATGTTTTTAAACACGCATGATTATCTCCTGGTTAACTGCACTTTACTTGTGAATAGATTCCGGCTATCTCCCCATCATCTCACCGTTTTAACCAAGAAGTTATAAGAACTCTTGAACACACACACACCTGACATTTTTTAAATTCAATGGAACCTTATTCATATGCAGTCTTGAGTTCTCCTTGCTGAATAATTATCACACCAATTCAATGCCTTCTTCTCAACACTATTCATCAGCCTATTCCATACTTCTGTCGTCTTTACTCACATTTTTTATACTTTTAATGATATCCTGGTAACATTGACGCACGGTTTTTACGACCTTATTCCTACTTAAAGATGAAATAAGTCAATCCATCCATCAGTTCATCAAACATCTTGTAGAAAACCTTTGGAGGTTTCTTACGTAACACTTACGCGTGGAATTAACTACTTTTAAACCTCCACCATTTAATAGTGTTTTCTTATCTCAGGAAGTTATTTTAAAGGAAACTAAAAACCTGTGTGTGTGTGTCTTGTCGCTTGTCTATGTACTGAGTGACAACTGGTGTTAATTTATTGTTGAAGAAGTGTGAGGAAATACCAAGCAGAGTAAGATTGTGAGTAAAACGGTGTAAAAACTTGATAAAAAATTGATTAACCAACGTGGAAGCTGTTGAAATACGTAACTGAGACTTAATGAAATTCTAACAAAAACTTGGAGAGTGTATGAATGAATGGATTCGATGGAAAGCAACGTGATGATTGAATCGAGTCCGCCTCGATTGCGGAAGGGTGTGCAACCAAAGGTAGTCATTTATTTTTAAACCATGTGCTCTGTGAAAACATAATTTTTTACTGTTTGCACTTTAGAAACCATGTACCGTTTATTTTTTCAAATCCGTCGATGTCTGTATCATTACTGTGTGTGGCTTCAGCGACACTGTTCCGATGGTTTTTCTGAACTCGCAATTTTACAAGTATTTGGAGAGGAAGTGTGAGTGTAAATCTAGGTAGGCATACCTGAAAGACTTAAAGGATGTGTGTGTATGTTAATAGACTATCTACACGCCAAAGTGAATTCAATATGCGACACTCCTTCTGCAATTTTGTCAGATAGGCGCATTAATGACTCATAGAATTGGTTCGAGCAACTCATTCCCCAACACATACATCGCATACAGTAGAATTATGACAAGCCTTGCTCTGATTGCTTGATCAATTCTTTTACTGCAGGATAGTGTCTAAAAATGGATAAAACAGCATTAGAAAGGGCTAATGACTCAAATCGGAATTCTATCTTGAAATGTGAGTGAAATCGAATGAATGATTTTTGCAACCAGGCCATTATTAGCCCAAGGGGACACGGCTTATTTCTCAGCTACACATTTAAGCCTTCTTGCCACAGAACACTTACTGATCTGAGTCAGAACAGTAACTATTTTCAGTACTCTAATGGCACATACACACACGTAGGCAGTTTAACATTCCTAGTTTTTGGGTGGAATAATCCCAGCCATGGTCTTTAAGCGTTTACAAGTAAATCTTTTTTGTCATCATTTGTTTCAGCATCATCTCTTCCAACAAGTGTATACGGATCTTGTCAATACATTTCGTTGTACAAAATATATTATCCCAGTTTTTACATGTACAAAAATAACGACATTTTCATCAGAGGTTCTTGTACCCAGCACACAACCTTCTTTAGTCAATTAGTATAACCGTAATGCACTTAGACATGTAAAATTTGTTAAATTAAATGATCCAAGCCAGACGCATAAAAAGAGAAATGTTGGCTTGTAACCTTGTGGCATTTAGACTTTGGTGTATTAGCGTTGTAAAACTGTAATAAACCCAGGGAGACGCTTATTATTACTAGTTTCTCAGCCACAGAAACAAGAACTAGATTGAAACTAAACTTGCAGCAGCAGTCGCAAGGGCACAGAGAGATGAATTAGCGAGTTGTTGGTCTGACGAGAAAATTAAGGCTATTACCATTACATTCGTGAATTACAACAATTGAAATTCTTCAGATTGATGCGAGAATCCACCTCATAATTGAAATCTCGTTTTGTCTCCCAAATCAAATCGAATGTGCCAAGAGAACACAACACAAGCTTCATAATGAACGAGTGTGTGTATAGTTGTCTTTTAAAACTTACTGTTACATTACGGCTCATTTCGCATTGCATTAACAACGCCATCAAGAAACGATATTAAATGCACACTGTAATTTCCTCTGGTAAAAAGTATCATATGATCACCATTTAATGCTACTTACAAATTCTTCTAATAATATTGACCCTACTGCCGATTTTTACAAATTATGTATGCATACAATTAGTAAATGATATTGGCAGTCTGTGATGTACTTTGCATTAAGTGTGGTACAACAACAACAGGATGACCAATCTATGTTGAAACGGGTAGGATGAAAAATTCCTCTAGTGGTATGGATGATTGTACCGATTCAAATCAATATTTAGGACAACTTGCATGATTGCAGCAGAAGTGATTGGCAAAAAATGCGCAATCCAGAAAGAATAATAGACATTACATAGACAAGGGAAAGGGAGGAGGTCTGTTAGATAATAAAGCAGCAGCAGAGAGATGTTTAACCCAAAAGTAGGGGCTATGCTGACGGTAGACGTGTCCTTATGTGGCAAGTGTTTTGTGGTTTTACTCTCTAAACTTTGGGACTCTTTTCGAATCTAATTCGTCTTTCTGTAGTAGTTTGTGGGTTTCTCAGAGAAATTCACAAGTGGAATTAATGGAGCTGAGATTCTATAGAATACAACTTCCAATTTATGACCGACTTATATGGAAGGTTGTCAACTTTTCGATGTATTCTTAAGGATATATTTTAATGTGATTAGGGAGATTATATCAGAATATATGACGGCAGTCAAAGTGACCTTGTGGGAAATTTCAATTTGTCATTGTTGTATTATGTTTCTCTGATTCTCCTGAATTGTTTCATCACGTGTTTTCGAGTGAGGAAATGTTTTATGAAAAGTCGGAGTTTAATTTCCGTAGTTTCCTTTGATGCTTATTAACTCCAAGGTATAACTATTGCTTGTGTTTGTGTTGAATTAAAATTTGGGATTGAACCTATAGATGTGGCGTTTCAAAAAGATGATTCTTGTTCACGGCCATCAATCAAAATTATTATCCAAATATAGATGAAATATCCCTAGAGATCATGTCTTGAAGGATAAAATTATAGGTGCGGCAGTAGCATACGGCCATCCTTAATTCAAGTTCATTTCCACTTTCATATTATTGAGTCTGGTTGATATGTGAGCAGAGGAAGGATCAAACAAATTTGATTTCCCTTGACACTCGAATCCCATTGATGATGATTGACAAGCAAGAAAGAAGACGTAAAAGGACATATATACACTTTTATACTTTGCCACAATCACATCTTCCTTCACTTTCTGCCATTCATCCTTCCTTCCCTATCTACTTCTCTACATTAAAGTCTCCTCAGGTATCATCGCTCCAACTTGCCAATCCTTCATTCCTTCCTCTCACATTTTATTCTTCAAACTCACAGGAAAAATGATGTTGTGGTTTATTATCCCGAATACAATAATGGCTCCAATCCAATTCACATCCATTTGATCCTTATCAGTGAAATCAAAGCACTTTCGCTAATAACCGAGTCTCTAATGAGGTCCACACAAAGTCATAAATTTTTACGTGCGTTTTTACTGCTCATTTAAATTACTTCCAATTAAACAAATCGCAAGATATCTTTCAGGACTCAGTAGCTGATGAGATCCCCGTAAAAAACACCAAACAGTTTCCTTTTTACCAGTCAAGTGTTCGCGAATGATGAGTGTGTGTAGTTTTCTTCAAATCAGGTTAATTCTCATCAAAATCCACAGTTGACGCCACATAATTACTCATTGTTGGAACAAAAACTCGTTAGCTCTAATGATCGTACAAGGACCGACTTGTTAAGCATCGTCAAATACCAAAAGCACTTTAAAATTTGGCCGATGAGGTTTCAATTCTGTTGACAAGTAATTGAAATATCTTTTAAGGATAGACAATTAAGTTGTTAATTGTCTTGGATTCTTCCCCACAATAAGAAGAGAGTGTGTGTCTCTAAATGGAATTATTCTGTTAAAGGAAAAGTGTTGTGTCCCTAATGTTTCAGGACAAACATTTAATGTGGTACATCATTTATTCTTGTTTGTCTACTCAACTTTTTCGTGCACGTATAATAAACTCAACCGTCCAAGTCACTTTCAATTATTTGCTTGTGTTTACAAGCTCAGTGAACGAATATACAAGAGAGTCTCTTTAATGTGGTTTATATCGGCCTTTTTACTTATACATTTATTCATTTTAACAAAGTGGTGATGACTGATAAGATGATTAGCATTTTAGATCCTTGCGTTTTTCCTCAGTTAATACGTTAAGAAAATAAGTTAATTCTTATAAGGCAGTCTGTGTGTCGAGAAAAGAGAAACTGGTCTCCCCTATTGAATCTCTTCAAGGAACTTTAGAATCTCAATTGTTGGCAAAATGGTGTCCAGTGTTGATTGTCTTGCCTTTACTAAGATTAATTGTTGCATTCTTTTTCATACGAACGTTGCGTAGTGAAATTAACCAGATGAATGGTTACTGCAAAAATTCTACAAAGTTCTGCATTCCACATGTCTTTTAAAGTCATTGAACAATCTCAGGAGTTTGATTCCTTGTTGTATACATAGTCCCTCTCGTTACAAATAGTTACACGAGTCCCTTCCTACTATAGAATTAAGATTAAGAATTTATTTATGTCACAAAGTCTTAAAAGAA
>JAQGAB010003025.1:0-10491 GCA_034696565.1 Isotomurus graminis
TGGAATTGCTTTTTACCCCTGAAAAAACGAGAAAGCGGAGAAATAATGAAAGAAGTTTGGAGGATTTGGCTTTTTTGCTGGGAACAAGAGGGATGAAGTACCGAGATGAGATTGAAGAATGTGCTGCTGAGGAAAAAGAAAGGCAAAAACAGTAGCACTTGTGCAGCTATATATGAGTAAAGGAAGGCAAGATGACGATCAGGGTGGTTCTGTCCACTGGACAAAAAATACTCGTGTCTTTCAATCTCTTTTGATGCTTTTTATGAGACCCAAATTCCAAGGATATTTGTAGCTTATACGAAATATCAAAACTAGCATTTATTTGGTACTCCAAGCGTCTAAAATTTGAAACAAAGTATAAGCAAGCATTAATTAAGAGGAAGCTGGCAATTAGAACTAAAGATGGAATAATAATAACGTGGGTTACTGGCTGCCAGTAAAATAACAGGGGGTCCGGGATATCAAAATGGGTAATGTATGTGTGGCTGGATGGATTTATTTCGAGCTCAAGAGTTTCAGGTCTATAAAATAGTGATTTCGTTAATGATAAGATACATAGATGACATGGGAAGACGCACAGAGAAAATTATTAGGCAATTAAATAGAATTGAATCGAAAGATTTGGCACGCAGATAAAAACTTTGTAGACAGAACACAGATTTCGTGGACGAAGTAACTATTGTAATTATTCGGAAAACAAAGTTTTATTATAACTCACCATGTTGATTGTGGATTAGAATTAAAGGAGGCAGAACTAGAGGAATTAGTCAAACTTTTCTTATAATCACGTGGGTGAAAGGCATATTATAATAAACTCATTGCGTAAAGCACGAGTCAAAGTATTCTGCCTGTGATTATAATTGTGTAATATCTATTCGGATGATCAACAATGAAGTGAATGATGGCAGAGAGGAAGTTCAGTCCACTTACTTTATACTTTTAGATTAGTTTGTTATGCTTTAAAATTCTACCAACTCTGGTCTGATGAACTAAGGTTATTCGGTATGAATTCCCAAGATTACTCTTTACAATCTCGAAAAAGTACGAAACAAATATAAAATTCAATCTACAAGAACACCTGTCAGAAATCCTTAAGATCCTTATGATTTTTTGTGAGTTCTTCATTTCTCTTAATGTCTTCTCTTTCTCTTGAGTCTCGAGAGTTTTGACTTGGTTCTTGCGTTCCACTTGTACTTTTCACAAGCTTCAACCACCTCTTGTCTCTCATTGCTGCATCTTACATTTTATATACTAACTTCTGACGAAGGAAGAATAACTAATTGGTTAGTATATGAAATATCACCATCGGCCACATTACTACTGCGTATGCTTTTCAGTTTCGTACCGCAATCACCACTAAGATTCTTACAGCCACATTAAAAGAATCTCTTTTACCTTTTTATAGCCTCTTTCATATCTTGAGAATTAAACTGTAAGGCTGTCTCTTCAATTCCAATGTGTGTGATTATTTGATAATCTAGGAGAGATGTATAAAACATAATAGATACACACACACCAGCATTTGATCTACGAAAGTCTTATATAAGTATTTCCCTGTGGATAAAAGTGAATAAAGTCTAGTCAGTCTGTGAAGGAGCCGGATGGATGCTGGAGCCAAGTCAAAATGTATAAGAAAAGAATAAGACTTCAGGAGGTATAAAAAACTATCTATAAAAAACCTCTCAGAAGGAATATAATCTAAATAATAATGGGAACAAAGGGCCATCATCAACATGTATGTGGCTGCCTCCTGGCTCAGATAGATTAAGTATTTTTTGTCCAATTTGGTTTTATTTCCAAATGACTCCAGTCGGGATTTTGGGTAATGAAGTTACATAGAGACTTGGAGTAGGAGGTGGCAGTGGAAGGGGAGGGTTGGAGTAAGAAATAAAAAAGCCCAAGATTTTCTTAGAATTTGCGAAAAAAGTAACTTCCTTTTAGTATAATATGGTTCAAGTGATGGTGCTCAATTATCCTGAGAGACCCTAAAAACATTTCTGTTGGTATTTGACAGACAAATAAACTGGAGAATATAAAACTATAAAAGTACGTCTATACATCTTTGTACTGTGAATGTTGATGTATAAAATATTTAGTGTATCTTCTTCTAAGACTTCCCGAGAGTTTTAAACCCTCCAGTGATTACACAACCGTGCTAAAAGCTATTCATTAAAGTAACAGAGTAATCATCGACACAGCACATTCTCAGTAAAGAAAATTTTACTTTCCTTTGCTGTTCGTACGTAAAGAAGCGACGGTTTAATAGCCACACACTCACACCAAATGAGACACTTCCATCACCACTATGCACTACACTCAGCCTTTATTTTCATTTCGAGCAAACACATTTTTTCTCTTGAAACTCAACTCTCTGGAACTTCCGAGAGATTCTGGAAAAAGCCAAGAAAGCGTAAACATGTCTTTACTAATAGAAAAACCGGAGGCAAAAAATTCATTGTATTTGTACTTCTTCCCAGAAACCAGTTTTTGATATTAAAAAACTTGAGCAGTATTTTTCGTTTTCGCTGGGTTCTTACGTAAGAATACAAATCAAAGTATTCTGTACAAAAAATCTAGATGAATCCAAGGATCCATTGTAAAATTTACTATCTTATCAACTCTACAATGTCAGCAGAGACAAAAGAAGCTGACAAGCTGTTAAAAGTTTGCATAATCCTTCAGAGCATGAGAAAGCTACAAAAAATCAAACCAGTACTGGAACCAGTTGTCACCACGGGCCACGGCCCTATTAAATTAAATCGCAATACCAACAGCGAATTGTTTAGTCAGTTACTTGCTATACAAACACGGTTATCTTCTACAAGTCGTGGAAGACTTGGAACTTCCAGTTGTGCAAAGAGTATTTTACATATACATGCAGACATGGAATATTGAATCGTTCCATAATTCCTTCTATATCCACATAGATCTCCTTGAGAGAACATGATGACGCCTTCCAGGTTTAATGATCTACTGGCGAAGGTCACGGTCATCGTGATGCTGATCTACCACAACATAAAAATTGTTTTTGCTATTCAAACCTCTTACATAGACACACATCTCATAATCCCAACTAATTAATAAAGCTTCAGAGTAAGTTGTTTTGAGAGTAGCTGATATTGCGCAATCAATAAAGTTATCAGTAACATTCAACTTATACGTGGGAAATTATCTTCGTTGTACAGTCCCCTCGTGTGAATGAATATTAATGGGTGATTTTTATCTCATTCATACAGACGTCATGTTGAATATCTTGAGACTTCTCCATCGAAGAAGAGTTCCACATACTTTTTTACGACTCAAAATTAGGGAATACTGGGGGATTAAAAGTATTAAAACTACCAAATATACTGGTAAAAGAAAATGTCAGAATGCATTGATAAATAGATACAAACAAAATGAATTAATACACACATTAGACATACCATTTATATTTTCAGAAAGCTATTAAGCTATTAGCAAGTCCAACTAAAGAACAGTGCATTGTTCGTTCTGTGAACAAAGATGAATCACATGTAATTCAAAACAGTTGAAATCTTACACAAGCAGAAGGAACATCTCTCACATTTACATAATAGTGGGAGCCTGTGTTAATTAAAGATTCATCAAAAATGTTCAATGAAAGGATGCATCTGGATGGAAAGATAGCATGTAAAAGTTAATTTTTTCTATAAATTCCGAAAAAATGTTTGTTCACACAGAAAAGGAGAGAGAGATTGGAGTGGAACTGGTCTCGCACACGGGGATGATGATGAAAGTAATGAATATTTTTTGTCACCCTTGACTCACCTCAACTCATCTGGTAGTATCCGGTAATATTCCACACACAGTTCCAACCCTTTTCTTCCACCCGGGGTGTCTAGCACACACTATGCAACCCAAGTAGGTCATCCTTAGTAATTTGAATATGAATATCTCCTCTGAACATCCATCGGGTACGCTTTCTTCACACTGATTTACCTATGAAAGGTGACATTTTTATTTACTCGGCATTTTTACTTTTTCCTCCGCTTTTTCCTCTCCCTGAGTGAAAAAGGGAACCAAAAAGTAGTTTGGACTACCAACTGGTTTCTGACGTGTCTACCTTCACAACCTACAGAAAATGCAGGTCCACTCACTCTGTTGACTTTACGAATAGGGGGAGTGAAAAGAATGTAGTATATTGCGATTTATGACTCAAGCATAAGTGATGCAACACAGTATGCAAAAATACATGAACAGTAGAGAAAGTATTCTGACCCATAGGATTTCCCGTGTTTCAATTATTGCCCAAGACATTAGAAGTTCTATATGATTCTGAAGTGATTTCATTTTTCAAAGAATTGAACGTGTGGGTTGGACTAAAGGGGATTTGAGGTATTGCTACAGCACAGGGATGAAGATATGAAGGGTTCTTATGTCTATGTGTCTGTACAAGAGGTGAATAGAAAGTCCTAACTGAGGATGATGGATTAAAGGGTGAAATCTTTTACATTTATCAGACACAAGGTGGTGAGTCTAAACTTTCCTCGTTTGCACAACTATCTTTTTGAGTCCTCGAGTATCTCGTTTCATTTGTATTCATCAACGCATCAGGAGATTGAGTTGCGAAAAAATCGCATTTTTCCTTCTTTTCATAAACTACAGCTGAACGTAGTAAAGGTGAATGGATAGGTAGTTCTATTTTGTGCTCACTGAGACACAAATAAAAGTTCCCATCGCTTGCACGATCTATTTGATTCTGATATGTGAGGGGCTCATCTACTATTTGTGTAATCTTGAAAATGTGAGCAATACTGATGAGCATTCAATGCGTGATAGGATTCAACTGACATCTTATAGACATTTGCTTACGTCACCGTCAGTCTTTTGAAGTCGTTTGCCTTCTGAAGCCGTCGCACACATCTACATTCACTTAAACTTGAGTTGAATTTCTCACAACAGCCTTACAAATTAGTTTTTACGAGTGAAATGAAACTAAAAACTAGTTTTTGTAGCTTGCATAATGTATAATGCATCTTACTGTACCTAAAATTTGGAACTAGAGTTGTAAAGTACGTATCGTTGATTGGTATGTAATGTATGTAAATTCTTTGCCCTTGTCCTGGCAATTCACTCCATGTAGTTTTTATGTTTTGTCCGGAGTCTGGAATGACGCATAACTAAATTCAGTATGGGTTCATTACGTACGGAGAAGCTTCGATGAAGATCGATTCACATAGTGTTACTTTTTAGATAAATTAGCCGACGACGAAGCTAAAATCACCTATTGAAAGGCATAAGCACAGAAGTTTGACCTTAAAAAATTATCGAGGCAGATTTTCTAATAAAATTCTTAATTTAATCATATATCTTTACACTACACACTAGGAACTAAATTTCTTGCTATGTTCTTCATAGCCAATCTGGACAGTATAATAAATGTGAGTGCAATCGTAATGTAGTCTGCTGCATGGTAAGCTTTGTTCATGGATTTCGAGGAAACCTTCATTATTTCTCACGCTATTACTAGAAATTTTTAAATAACCATCCAGCGAATCACAATAACGAAATGCTTGATACAACACAATTGATCAATTTGTATTTTTTTACTTTGTGAAATAATTTCGTACAAACTAAGAAACATTCAAGTTGAGCATATTGTATATTATGGAATCCGGGGTCTTTACTAGTAATTCTAGTTATTATTACAAATTACAATCGTATAAACAGCTTATTTAATCATTCATCATTTAGCATCAAAGAGATTATTGGATACTGTATTGTTTTCGCTCAACTGATTAGGTAAGTTTAAAAGTTAAAGGAACAATATCCATGTCTTTGTTCAGTACAACAGCAACTCCAGTGTCAGCAAACTTTGGAACTGTTACGATTTTAGTATTCTTCCATTCCTTCAGTCCAAATTTGCTTTGATTTCCAATCACAAACAGATTTGGGAGAGATTTGAGAACGAAAATGTCATCCTGAATTCCTGGGTGAAGTGGAATCGTATCAGGAGCAGTAGGACAAATATGGCCCCATTCAAGAAGTTTCTGACTCATTTCCAAAGGGTCATCAATATCCGTATTTCGCATAGCATCCTTGACCGTTTGCCCACTAGTTAACACTACATCTAGAGCTTCTTCATCCGGATCTGATTTAATCTTCTCGCTGGTGGTAGTTGACACTGAAGCGGATATATTCAAGCGGGTTGGATTGCACATAGAGTGAAATGTGGAACGCTTGGAAGACACAGGGAAAATACATCTGTGAATCGGAGCTTGCGGAAACATTGATTCTGAAGGGTCCTTTTCTCCCGGGATAATGAAAACTTCCATCGTTTGCTATTTGAAATTTCCAAGAAAATTATTCATAACATCAAAGGATCAAATTCACATACGAAGTTCCAAAAAACAAACAATTGAAAAGTGTAGTAACCTTACCGAAAGTTCGTCCAAAATGCTATCCAATTTTTTTGCAACTTCAATTCTCTCGTTTCTATTAGTCTTTTCTTTTTCCTTCTCTGCTGCACAACTTGCGTGCAATGCGCTAGGTTCTGAATCGAGGCTTCCAAATGAATCACCAAGAATAAAAACCCGTGTTTTTATTTTTAAACTTTCATTGTGTTCATCTGGACACCCTGAAAGTCCTTGAAGGTAGTCCAACAGAAGATCCAAATAAGCGAGATGCTGCTTATTACTTGTTCCCAACAGCAGCCCGGAGAGGAAAACCTACAGAACCAACAAAAGTCGAGTTAGAAGATAGAATTCATATATGATATCCTTCCCAATAACTTACAAGCATGTGTGACCTACAGTTATATAATAATTAATTACCATTTCAGCACATCTAGTCTTGGAGGAAGGCCATACGCAAAGTTTTGGAGTGGCATACAGCACATCATGTACTGCAAATTTTCCATTAATAGTCGGTTTTCCTCGAACCGCGCACACAATTCCATTCACCAAGCCATTAATAGTAATTCCACAATCAACAGTCGGAACTAGCTGCACACGAGTTGTTTCATCCTCCAGCAAAATAACGTCCTTATCACTAATATATCTTGACTTCGGCTTCATTGGTACCATCGGATTATCCTCCACCAACTCCTGCAAGATTGAAGGCTTCTCTGGCTGTTGCTTGAATATCGTCCCAATCACAGCTATTCCACAACAAAATCAATTTAAAAACACTACACAATGTATACCATAAATATTTATTATAGTTTGAAACTCACCAACCACAATATCCTCTCTCATAGCGATATGCTGCTCATGATCATCCGACTCTCTAGACCTTTTGACCGGCGACTTTTTGTCCTTCTTGGAAGGCGAACTAACTGAAGAAGGCTGATCATTACTCCCCGATGACTCGCAAAGGTCCGCGATTTTCTTAACCACAGTTTGTTTCCATTCCCGAGCTATTCCTTCCTCAAGAATTGGACGCATCGCGAACAACCTGACAGCGTAGGCATGTGCATACTGGCGAGAAAAGTTAGGAGACAAACCATCCGACGCTTTCGGTCTGTACGTCGTACTGATAAATCCCTCTGATATCTTCACCGGTGGACCTGACGGGCGCTCTATTTGTTGTTCATCAGATTTGTTCGCTCCTGGAGCCGACAAGAGAGATTCACTCAAAACCACCTGCTTCATGATCCTCACTCCACAACCTCCTCTGTTTACAAGTGAATTTTTAACTAACAAAAACTACTTGAGCTATAGAAAATTGCTTTCAATCAGATTTTGACTTCAATTCATGAAGGAATCAACAACAATGCATACAGAACAGTGAGGGACAGAATACTGCGCGCCATTTTCAGTTTGCCTCTGTTGCCATTTTACTCTATGGGTGTTTCAACTTACCCCACTAACATAAAAGATAACAGATCTAACAGATGGGACATACATGGGACTATCGAACTCTGGACGGACACTCCCCAGCGGGCACCTTTTATATAGTACAGCGGCGACCCGTAGTTTCACCCTACCTAGCAAAGCCACTAAAAGGTGGTGTAGATTTAATCGAATCAATCTTCAGAATTGTGTGATGAGTTATTAGTCTTTTTTATTAACCGAACAAGTGGTTTTTATGGGAGAACTTTGTTTTGTATCAATATGCAGAAGTAGTAGTATACACCTATAGGTGAGTAGGAGTAGCAATAATTAAGTGTTATTGTTTACGTTGGAAACTTAAACGCGTACTGTAGCAAAAGACTTAAAACAGTGAACATAGACTTATTTCAGCGGCGGAAGGTGGTTAATAAAAAGTGATGTCTGATGCGACGTGAGGGTTGTGTATTTCGGGTAATCAGTTTTATGCCTTCACAGCTTTCTTCGCTCCTTGTCCGCTTTGCTGTTGCTTTTGAAGTGTCATTATTTTGGATTCCATTACATCGGTTATTGCTGGAAACAAGGTAAACAAATTAATGATGTAATTACAAGTACAAGCTTCCAAAAAGAATGAAATAGATCATAAACTTGTACTCACCATTACGAATCGAACTCTTTTCCCTCCCAACTTGCTGGACCTTCTCAATCTGCTGTCCCAAGAACTCCACTTTCCTTTTGAAATAATCAATCGCATCTTCCATACTCTGAAAAGCAACGATGGACTCAGTTAATAAAACGCCAAAACTAAAGAAGTCTCATGCAATAAATAGTTCCCCACCTTTTCGACAAAGTATCCCGTTCCAATGTCAACCAGAACGTGTTCCTTGTCTTCTAATGTTCCTCGTACAAACATCTGTAGTAATTTAATTAATAAGGAATCAATTGTCAGTTTAAAATTCAGGTAAGTATTAAGTGCAAGGTTGGGTGGGGTTCTTACAGATCCGGTGACAGGGACGAGGAGATTAGACCTGTCGGGGGTGATGCGTTTGAGAGCGTTTTGCGACTCGTTCATTTTCACCTGGACATCCTTCAGTTGGATGATAGCGTCCTGGTAGAAGTTCAGCTCCGTCTCCACCTGCTGCTTCAGCGTCTGCAGTTGGTTCAGGTCCAACAGACTCAGGTTTATCACTTGACCTTTCTCCCCACCCGCCGCCATTGTCCCACTTGGATTCACTTAACACTACAATTTATAAAGCTAATTGTTTTTAAAGTGAGCAATAATAGTCACTGGATGATCAACAAGAGTCGAGAAAGAAGAAAAACTCAACCCGGTGCAACTGGAGATTCAAGTGGCCGTGGCAAATTCTCATTTGTCACTTACCCTGTGTGAAGTGAGACTTCCTGAAACTTCTCCAATCTATTCTCTTCTATTCTTTTCTACCAATCTGCCTATTTTTAGTAGTAGAAAAGTAGAAACTAATAGGACCAGTAGGAGCTTATTTTTATAATGAATAAATGAGATACTTTGAATGAATGAATTAGGAATGAATGTGAACGAATTGCCAATGTGGTATAATGCCAAGGGTACTATAATCACATTTCCATACTATTTGATGTCTTGAAGGTCTACACTGTACTTGCAGTGCTGATAGTCAATGGAAAGTCATTATTGAAGGGAAATAGAATATCGAAATAACATGAAAGTATCATCCCAAGAGGTTTAACGTGTGAACGTGAGACACGTGAGGTGTATAGCAGAGTAGTTTTTCCAGCTGATATTCTTATGTTCTGTTATGCACATTGAACAAATGGGAATGAATTAACCACTTGAAAATATCTCTACTTGTGTCCAATTTGTGTGCTGATCAAAGACATTCAGCTTCTAAATTAAGAAAGTCCTGAGAAAGTCCAGAGGTATCGCAATGTCTGCAAATGCCACAAAGTTTGTTGAGTTGGGAAGAAAAATCGTTGCTGTCGGGAGGAATTACAAGTAACGCTATTTTATTAAATTCTAAATCTCGATTATTCTAAAACATTATAAAGTTATTTAAATTGTATTCATTAGAGAACATGCCATTGAACTTGGAAACGCTGTACCCGAAAAGCCCTTGCTGTTCATGAAACCAGCTTCTTCTTACGTAACTGAAGGGAATCCCATTAAGGTTGTTCTCTCCCTATGACAGTTAAGTTTAAGGATGTTTTATTTAAGTTACCTTAATTCTACAGATTCCACGAGGGTGTACATCTCTTCACCATGAGATTGAGTTGGGGATCGTTATTGGAAAGAAGGGAACTGACATCACTGAAAGCAACGCTATGGACTATGTTGCAGGATATGCACTCGCCTTGGACATGACTGCACGGGATTTGCAGGTACTTGTTCGTTTATATTATGCTTAAATCTTCATCTGTATACATGTCATTCTATTCTCTGACTACAGAATGTTCTGAAGAAGAACGGACATCCGTGGGAAATGGCAAAGGCATTTGACACATCGTGTCCAATTAGTTTCTTCGTCCCAAAGGAAGCGATTCCTGATCCTCAGAATGTCAACTTGTGGTGCAAAGTGAATGGGGAAATGAGGCAGAATGGAAATACGAAGGATATGATTTTTAGCATTCCATACTTGGTCTCCTATATTTCCCAGTTCTTCACTTTAGAACCAAATGATGTGGTTCTGACTGGAACTCCTTCTGGTGT
>JAQGAB010003026.1:0-10489 GCA_034696565.1 Isotomurus graminis
CTTTTTCTGTCAAGTATACACTAAATCCAATTTCTTTTGTACATTCGTCCCTATTAAGAAGCTTAATGTATTTTTTTGATTTGGTTCGTGGATCCCGTGTATTATCGATTGAGCTCACAAGTAAAGTAATCAATTTGAAGGTGAGCTCACTTTACATCAAATTTCAAAATTGTGGTAGATACATCGGGAGGTAGAAACTGCAGCTAGTTCGGGTCTAGTAAATGTCTGTTGAAGCATTGTTTAACCTCTCAAAAGGAATAACAGAACTTCCATATGCGCTGAGTTTTCTAGCCTTAAAATTCTCTTAATCTTCTGACTTTTATTTATTTTAAATACTTCAACCCCGATTCCGTATACCAAAACCATATACATACACACAGGAAGCATTGCTTACTGATGAAATACTCGTTTTTGTCTGAATTTCGTTCCAACTAATTTGCATACAAACAAACGTAAGTATACTAGGTGGTTCCAGCCTACAGCGAGGAGTGATAGTTCCCTTTATAACCAATGTGATGTCATACCTTTCTACATGAAAAACAATGTCGAACCTGGCGCTACCCGAATAAGCGAAGGATACCTCCGTGGAAATGCATGAAATACGACTAGCGAGAATGAAGCTACAACGACTTGTTTACAGATAATCTTATTAACATTCAAGTTTATTTACTTATAAACCGAACTTAATGTAGCTAATTACCGATAACGTGATAAATAACTGGCAAGCAAGTGCTTTATTAAAATTAAATCTTTAATGAAATATAGAGCTATAAAAACTTTTGAACGGCTTAGTATAATTATACAAATAACAATAGAAGAACACGAGTTATTATTTTTAGAATTTCTGCATGAAGATAAACGTCAATAGATGTTTAGAAATGATTTTGAATCGAAATATGGTTTAGGATTACTTTCCTACAAATTCCGAGTAAATTAATCGGTTTATTTCCTTTATAACTAATGGCCATTACAAGTTAAATAGATGATGAGCAAAAGAAAATAACCTAACCTAACTTGGTTCGTCCTAAGGAACATTTCAATTACACAAAGCAAGCACCAACATACTGAATGATGTAAGATATTATAAGTTGCGGCGAGTTAGCTACAGAGTTGTAACGATTTATTTAACGCAACCTCTTAGGATCAACAAACAATAGCCATTAAACAATTTAATACATGTATTAAAATACTGCAAAGTTGGTTGGAATTATAGATTACTATTACTGTATCCAATAATTTTGTAGAATTTACGGAGGTTGGTAGTGTGTCATATGCAGCCACGTCTACAGCACAAATTAAACTATTCCACTCTTTACTTAAAAAATTGACAGCTCTTCATTTTTAGTAGAAAATACGGTAACAGTGTGGTCGGTTTAAGTTTATTCGACTTCGTCATTGCTTATAAGCTGTGCAAAAGCATGATACATGTAACAGATTTTATTTCCAAAATACAGTACAGATAAAAGTGCAGTTAGTCAATTAACCAATCCTGTCACTTTAATAGACTTAGCGCGACGGTATTCTTAATATGGAATTTTTATTACTCAATATGTGCCAAAGCGAATACAATCAATTTTTTCATTACAATCGGTCATAATATTTAATGTTTATAGCCACAACATAAATAAGCTAATCATTGCATCGTGGTCATTAAAAGTTTTATGATGTTCACTGTAACTACTGCTAGCTTTAAAAGCAACCTGAATTCAAACCTCGTCTTATATGCAGAAGTGTTTGACACAGCAACAGAAGGTTTCTTATCATTAAGGTAACATATCCTTTTATAGGTATCCTGTGTTTAAGACGTTCATAATCTGATAACTAGCTTCTATCAATCCTAAAATCTACAATACACAGCAAAAACTTCTATCATAACCCTAATGAAACCATTTATTGAGCTTAAGGCAGTTGTTATTACGTTAGTAAATAATTGTGAGTTTAAATTTAAATTCTAAAATATTAATTTTCGCTACATAAGTGCAATTTAAAATGCTTCATAATGCTTTGCCCTACACAGTGCCAGTGAACCTGAGCTAATTTCGGGCTTCAGTCCTGACGACGATTTAATACGAAATGTTACGACATGTTTGGTTTTGTTTGAATCATTTATGATTGTTCATTATTAATATAGTAACATGATCATTCAGTTTATGTGTATAGTACGCTAGTGAAAATATCGGATCGTCAGGCTATTGTTAAATGTTTCTAGCTTCCTCATCTTTTTCTATTGCGCACTAAACTCTGAAACTCTCTACATAGTCTTAAGAATAATGTGTAAAAGAGTTACGGACTAAAAGTAGCCTTCCAGCACCGTATTCTTTAAAAAGAAACAATTGCTACCAAAATGTTTCATTAAACCTTTGTTTTGCATATAATAATATTAACAGCGTTTAGCAAGGTGATCTATAGCAAAGTAATAATTCAACAATGCCTAATTTATGAATATTTTGTTATGAATGTACCATTTATTCCAAATAGAATCCATAATTTTTTGCCCAGGTAACTGGTGCATATACGAGGATACGTAATGTCACGCTATCCGTTTGTCCGTCTGACTATGCGCGATTTATCTCAAGACCCACCTGACCAATTGTCACCAAATTTTGTGGGAATGTTGCGAAAGCAAGTCGGATTGACCACTTACAATTTAGTGTCGATCGGAGTGTTAGGTGACCCGTGGTGGTCACCCAAACGGGTCAAAACAGCAAACTCTAACGACAGCAGAAGCCAAAATAAGCTCCTCTCCAATTTTTTCACAGTCGCAAGCAATAGTAATTTTAAGCAACTTTGATGTTCGTAAAGAAGTTCGAAATCGTTGCAGCAGAGTGCTTAAATGGGGCTTAAAGGTACGAAAATTCGCGTCGCTAACGACAGCAGAGGCAAATATATATCCTTATTTGTGTGTATGAGGTCTTCAGTTACCTGGGCTTATAGAGGCTGCTTGGTGTAGGTTTTTGCCACCCACGGGTACCGAGACCATATAAATAATGAGCGAAAATTCTATGTAGTATAATATTTAAATTTAGATTTACGAATCAGCTTTAAATGCTTATATATGTTTCAAAACGCTAAACTTATGAAGACAGCAACAGTGTAACTAGCTGGTTTAAACACAAGTTCATGATCACGAGAGGAGTCGTAACTTCAAAAAAGTTGCTACTTCCCACAGTGATCTTTAACGGGGCAAAAGATGTTATTACCTTCCGAAAATGTTTGCTGCATTTTTGTTGATGTATTCCCAACCTAAACTGTGCGAGCAACTTTTTCGAAATCTGATTAGCGTTTCCACAATTTTTAAATAGAAAGTTCACTATAGTTAACCCATCAACAGCTAGTAGCACAAAGAGTACGTAGATAGGTAGAGGAACACTGCTATATAGACGTATAGCGGTGTAGGTACCAATGACAATGAGAATGCACCAAGAGGATATCATCGTAGGATAGACAACCGGACCTAAACATACGTTTAATATTCCAGTGTGAATTTGCACACGCCTAAAGTCCCTCACGGACTTCTTATCGACGCATTTCCTTGCTTTGCTGCAATTTATAAAACGTAACATAAAAATTTTGTTTGATACAAATAGAAATATTTATTATCGCAGTTACCGGAGCATCACATTCAGAAACGTTCTAAGTGAAATGGTGAAGTATACATTTCCCGCAACGTTTGCCATAGCTCCAGGGCAAATGTTCTGGTACATGACAAACGTTTCCAGAACACAAAACAGAATAAGCTGCGCAGTTATTGAGTTAAAATTTAGTAACAATGCAAATGAAGTGTGTTGGATATTGCATGGCATGAAATGAGAACCCAAGAAAATATTCAGACACGGCTGGCTTAATACGAGCATTCCAGTTGCAATGGGAATTACATATACAGTCATGTAAGCTAGTACACATGTCATCGGCCACACACCATCTTCATTAAATCCTTTATATATCGTGCTGACACCTAGCAAGTTTAAATATTATGGAAAATTCATGTGAACGACATAAAAGCTATTACATTTTGAATTACCCTGCTTGATTTGCTGCCGCTCCCACTCGTAGCTTTCGTTGAACAGTAGCACTGTTTCGTCTCGCTTTCGAAAGTATTCAATTTTAAACACATAAGTGCACAGAAGTAGTGTTGTCCACCCTGCGTCGAGAAGAGTACCGCTGAATTCTCTAGACTCCTGGCTTTTTCGCTTACGAAAAACAAACCCTACTCCATAGATTACTAACCAAAGTGTCACAAGCAGCAAACTAAGAATCTCTGAGACTCTTTGAAGTTTCGTTGTATTCTTGACAACCTTTCCTGACTGCAAGTTCAATTGAAATGGAAGAGAGTAGTTTAATGTACAAGCGTGAACTTGCTTTATGTCCATTAAATAAGCGTGGGTAACAAATGTGTGCTTTCGTTTCATGTTAAACGCGAATAAAATGCCCAAAATTATGAAAATCTCTTAATATGTTAATTCGTTGAATCAAACAAATATAAATTTTAAAAATAGCACAAAGTGATATTTATTGAAACGTGGATGAATCGGATTGTTTAACAAACTTAGAATGGATGTGTCAAAGTCAAACCTAAACTCACCCAGTTAATAATACCAGATGTAGACGGTTTGAAACTAAAGAGAAGTTGCGGCTTATAGCAGATCCCGCAATGTAAAAGAAATAAAATCTTCAAGCTCGTCTATGAACCGAAAGGCTATTTTCAAAGTGATTTGCTTCCGAAGACACCTAAACTGAGCGACTGAAGTAGAGCAGCAAGTTGGCATTTCAAAATGATGGGTCCAAAGACATTATAAGCATCAATATAATAATAAATATTCTGAAGATTGAAACCATCCGATGAACCTGATAATTTGTATCCCAACTCACTAAATAATAGTCACGATTATACTTTACTTCATCTATTTTAAATTTATTACGGTTAGCACTAGCATTACATATTGAGTCTAGACAACTAAGATATCTATCTTAGATTGAACTCTCTGTTTTTATCCGCGTCATTGTTGTTTTAATAAGAAATCTATCAAATCCAATAATGTCTCATAACAAATATCAATAACACTTAAGTAACAGTTCCGCCTATTTAATACGGAAATGTCAATTTCACAAAGACTGGTGCTTTAAAAACAGTACAACCAAAACTTTAATTATGTTTTATTTTATAATCCAAACTGTCCTAATTATATTTTTTCAAACATAAGGACCACGCTAGAGCAGGTTTGATGTGAATAAACTTTAAACGTACTTTCATACATTCTGTTTGGTTTATTTGTTAAGACAATTCTGGGTGTAAAAGAAATGTGGTTAAATTATTTCTGCTAGTCATCAATATCCTCAAGATCGAATCGATTTTAATATTCAGTAGAAACCGAGGACGAATCGATCGTAGATGTCTTCAACACGGACACAGCTAAGAAACTCCAACCACATTCTACTCTGCTACGCCACTATCAACAATAACTACCAGTCCCATGCCTTCACTACGTTCTTCCTTAGCACACAAGAGTATTCAGCATGACTTGCCCTCTTCACAAATTCAAGTGCTTAAAAAGACTATATCACTGGTAATTAAAATACTTGTAAAACTTGAACTATCTATCTTTGGGAAGGGTCGTATACAAAAATTTGCTTAGCAAAATAACCGTGACAGTTTATTAATTGAATACAGGAAAAAGTCGTTACGATTTCCGACAACTATTTTCACTGCAGTGCAAATAAGCATTATTAAATTATTTACACAAACTTGTGACTTTTCATTTAAGAGTGCAGTTTACATCACAACTGTCGTTAAAACCTACCCAAGCAGCCTCCTTTAGCCCAGTCAATTTTGCAATTGGTGAGTGTTTAAGGTACGAATAATTTTTACAGTTAAATAATTTCGGAATTAAGTGTCTCTAGCACTTAATATGGACGCCTATTTCGAATTTTGATAGTCGAGTATTCCTTAGCAACATCATTTTTTTCACATTAAACCCCCATTTAAGCACCCTGCTGCATCGATTTCGAACTTCTATACGAAGACCAAAGTTTCTCTAAATATTAATATCTATCGACTGTGAAAGTTGTGGAGATCAGTCCAGCCCCGTTTGGCCCCTGCTGTCGTAAGCGACGGAGATTTTTCCACTTTGAACCCGCACTTAAGCACTCTGCTGCACCGATTTTGAACTTCTATACAAAGACCAAAGTTTCTTTAAATACCAATATCTATCGACTGTGAAAGTTGTGGAGATCAGTCCAGCCCCGTTCGGGCCCTGCTGTCTATAATTTTGGAAATTTCTTTGGCACTTAAGCACTCAGTGTGTGCGAATTAAGCATGGAAAAGTCACGACATTTTGCATTCGCAATCAGAATCGCTTTTGATGAAAACATGTCAAAATTGTGATTTGTTCTATCGAACGGTTTGAGAGATATTTAACTTCAAATCTGAAAATAGACAACGTATGGCAAGACAACTCACGTGATCCTATAAGCCCAAATTGACTGGGCTAAAAAGGTAACATTTATTTTAAAATTACTTACGCTTGGTTTTTGTTTATATCTGATACCTACTAATAACATGTATAAAAAACAGACTTTATTTTAATCACACTTTAATCCTTCTACTTGATTTCAGTTCATGACTGTTGACTAAGTCTGGGCCTTTCTATGATGTCAGGGCAGTTCTAAAAACAGGCTGGACTTATCCGACATGGAACAAATGCTGAAAACCGTAGCTGTTGAATCAGGAAACGGCACCATTGTCACCTACAATTAAGTAGTTAATGAATGGGCAACAACACCCACAGATTCTAAAAACACCTCATGTGCATTTTTAAAAGAATCTTGTCTCCACCTGTAAGTTAACCTAAAAAGTCAGTATATATCACTCGGTACATATCCTATAATGTTAATTATTACAGAAACTCCACGTGCATTCCTTCAATTCCCAATGGATGCCTGACGAAAGATACGTCTGAAAACATAGAATTCCTATATGTGGAATCAACCCGTTTTCATACGGGAAGTACGCGCAGCGCGCAATGGAAGTACGCGTAGCGCAGCGTTAGCATGAAGTACGCGCAGCGCAGCGATTACAGCACAGCGCAGCGAATTTCAGCGCAGCGCAGCGATTACAGCACAGCGCAGCGTATTTCAGCGCAGCGCAGCGATTACAGGGAAGTACGCACAGCATAGCTAAACAAGCATGATCTGCTGTAAATTTGAGGACCCATGTTTGTCAACTTCGTTGAACTGTTATGTTAGTAAAAACACGGTCCACAAAACTTATTCAATCCAACGAGTAAACTATTCTACACATTCTACTTTACGGATTACCACAATCCCTTGTATAATCTCGTAATAAAAAACATCATATCCACTTGGGTAAAGAGTAATTAAAAAATATAACCTGTCAGAGAGGATTTTTTAGACGAATAAAAACATCGTTTCTGGGATGAATGTACCTTGTAATACGTTTTTCACCATTAAACCCTTACTCATGACATCGTGGCCTTCATGTACGGCACCACTTAGCCAGTCGTCAGCACTTCCATGAAGTCAGTACGACAGACGTTACTTTGAACAATAGTGCCGAAGTTTCTTGTTATGGATCTAGCAAACCAAATCACCAGGCTGGAAGCAGTTGACTTGACATTCAGTGGACTTTATTAATCAAGCTTTTGACACGCCGGAGGACTGTTTAAGTTTGGCTGCCGACGCCACTTACATAGGCGTGGACAAGCTCGGACCTTTTGGACCCCAGCAAATAATATTTTCTTAAAACCGACGCAAGAACTGAATCAAAATAAATTTCATCATGGTTGCAATATAAAAGTATACAGGAATAATATGACCAGTTTGATTGCTATATACGGTATAATTCATGCGTTGATATATTTGGAGAAAATCACTGAACATAGGAATGACACAGGTGATCTTATAAGTCCAAATTGGTTGGGATACCAAGTGGATCGACTGAAATTGATTTCCATTTTGAACACTTGTTATAACGGTATAACCAATTGAATCCTTTACAGCAGATCATGCTTGTTTAGCTATGCTGTGCGTACTTCCCTGTAATCGCTGCGCTGCGCTGAAATACGCTGCGCTGTGCTGTAATCGCTGCGCTGCGCTGAAATTCGCTGCGCTGTGCTGTAATCGCTGCGCTGTGCTGTAATCGCTGCGCTGTGCGTACTTCATGCTAACGCTGCGCTACGCGTACTTCCATTGCGCGCTGCGCGTACTTCCCGTACATGTTTTCATTCACCGCAGAATTACACGACCAAAATAATGAGAACATAGTTTCTTAGTCTAATAAACCTACCAAGCAGCCTCTTTTAGCCCAGTCAACTTTGCAATTTTTGATTGTTTAAGGTGCAAATATCCGTTACAGTTAAATTAATCGTGAATTAAAGGTCTCTAGCGCTTAATGTAGTAGAATATTTAGAATTTGGAAATTGTGTATTCTATAGCAACATATTTTTTTCACATTAAACTCCCATTTAAGCACTCTGCTGCAACGATTTCGAACTTCTATACGAAGACCAAAGTTTCTCTAAATATTAATATCTTGTGATTGTGAAAGTTGTGAAGAGGAGCCGAGCCCCGTTTGGCCTCTGCTGTCGTTAGCGACGGAAATTTTTCCACTTTGAACCCCCACTTAAGCACCCTGCTGCAACGATTTCGATCTTCGACACAAATACAAAAGTAGCTTAAAATAGTGATATCTTTCGACCATGAAAGTATTGGAAAGGAGCCAAGCCCCGTTCGGGCCCTGCTGTCTATAATTTTGGAAATTTCTTTGGCACTTAAGCACTCAGTGTGTGCGAATTAAGCATGGAAAAGTCACGACATTTTGCATACGCAATCAGAATCGCTTTTGATGAAAACATGTTAAAATTGTGGTTTGTTCTATTAAACGGTTTGAGAGATATTTAACTTCAAAGTTGAAAATAGGCTACGGATGGCAAGACGCCACAGGTGATCCTATAAGCCCAAATTGACTGGGCTAAAAATGACAGGCCTATGTTTAAGTTTTCGAATACTGTACAATTCCCTACTGAACTACTCTATTTTATCCGTAACAGATGGCCAACAATTTTTAGGGGTGAATAATTTGAAAGCAGCATTTGAGCTGGGACTATATGGACATCTTTTCAAACCGATTACCAACTTGGTTGAGGGGAATTGTATTATCACAAAATTTGCTGGTCTAATCTCAAATTCGAAATTCATAGAATGATTATATATCTAATCCTGCGTTAGTTGGTTGTTGAAGATTTTTTTATACTACGTGGCTTGCAGAACCGACTGCATTGAACAAATCCATGCCTAACAACTTTTAAAGGTTCCTAAATACTAAAATATGTATCCTTAAGGTTGGTTCATTGGACCCGGGAATAATTATTGATTCGAGGTTTTCAAGGATTAGCAGAGTATGTATTAAGTGTAAGTCAAGTTATATCGAATTTACCAGCATTCAGAGCTTCTAAAGAACTCATACAAATGCATAACTAAAATGTTTTCATAAATTGAACAAAATTTGTAAAGGTAATTTATAAGCAATCTTAATATAGTTTGTAATTAACATTAATCGATCCATCAATGTTTGTGTACCTTAAGGAAACTCAAAAGGATTTTTTCCGACTAGTTCCGTTTATTAAAGCTTGGTTTAAATGTTTATCTCACAAATACATAAATACCAAACCAAAAGACTATGGATAATACAATTCACATTTAATAAACATGTTTGCATAAAAAGGGAAAATCGTACTATAAAACAAAAGTAAAATTTCGTAATAAACCAAAAAATCAATACTAGTTACTACATCATTGCTTCAGCGCTTTATCTAGTGAGCAATAAACTATTAACTGTGCAGTCTACAATAAAACAAAAAATGGCGGTTTCAGTGGACTTCTTAAGTATAAAGAATGAACCGACCAAAATTCTACAAGGTCTTTCGCTTTTCAATTTCCTGTTCCAGTATTTACTCGAAGCAAGCAATACTCTTGACTGCAGCAGGAATCGTAATGAATAGGCGTTGACCCCAGATGCACATGGAAGTAGTAAGAACTCTCCAATAATGAAACAAGGTGAAAAACACGGACAAACTAAGTAATATGGCATAGGCACTATCCCATGAAGTCTAATGCACGAATAATTCATTGCAGTATGAAACACAGTGACAAACATCAGGAAAACGGGAATCAGTGAACAGTACGTATTGTTAAACAACCCTTCCAGAATAGCAAATCCAACGTGACGTTTTACACTTAGCTTTATCAAAGCGATTGACGTAAATTGTTGCAAAGACGGCTTTTTCATTTTACATGCACACCTTTCCTGTAATCGTTTGAACGTTACAAATAATTGAAATCTTAAAGTTAGCATATAACTGTCAATGGTTTCATAAGGAAAATACAGCAATCTATGTAAAAAGTAAAATTGTATTAAAATTACTGAAATAGATAAAACAATAAATGCCATGAACAGATACACCAACAAAAGAAA
>JAQGAB010003027.1:0-10482 GCA_034696565.1 Isotomurus graminis
TGGGGTCCTGAAGGCACTACAGGTCATAGGGGAACCCGTGGGGTCCTGAAGGAACTACAGGTCAGGATGCTACAGGTTAGGATGCTTTAAGGCGCCCTCTACTGATGGTATAGTAATATCGATGTCATGTGTTTTGGTGAGGTGAAAATGTGGGAAACTCAAACGTGAACATAGGGACATTCCTGGCACATACGGACACGGCTGGCACATACGGACATTGGCAATTAGTATATAGATGTGGAATTTTATAGCCATCCTACATAAACGTGTTTTCACGAGAAATAAAACATCACTTGAGATTCCTCGCATCAAAGTTAAATACTTGCATTTGAAAGAACGTGCTCGGTTGGATTGCAGTTCATATACAGAACCCACCTAACCAGCCTTGAAACTGAAGATTGCATTTCGTGGAAGAGTTAATGACAGCAATTGAATCACTTACCTCCTCTAGCTCTGCAGCTTAAAGTCAGTTCTGAGCCTTCTCGAAGTGAACCAACTGTCCCTGAAAGTAATCTTCCTGATGCATCATGAATTGACACGGACTCTGGAGGCACTGGAGAGAAATCACACAAAATTACACACATTTTTTGCAACTGATGAAAGACTTCATTTCAACTGAGGCTGGAAAAGCACGTAGACTTTTGGGGGAGAGAGAGGAGCCTGAGTCAGTAGAGCTCATTCAATTCCAATAGGAGTATGTAATTCTACTCGATTTGAGGAAAAGTGGTAGTATACTTGATGGAAGAAGGAGTAATGCTATTATTAGCTGAGAATTCTGCTGGTCTACTTTCACTTCAATCATGAGTGGAATGAAGGTAATAGAGACAATGTTAATGCTAGCATTTAGCAGAGAAGGGTTTGTCTTATACAAAGAGAAACTCTGGTGGATAAATGTACGTATGTTACATTGGGTACATATTATGTTATACGTAGACCCTGTTACTCTAAAAAGAAATGATGATTGTTCAGCAAATAGAAATGGAGAGAGAAACATTTGTTAAAAGTAAAGCAAGATGGATTGGTGGAGTATGTGTGTGATGGTACATGCGATATATGGTTTGTTACTATACGTATAGCATTGAATCTTTGGAGGAACTAAAGACTACAGTAGTGAGTAATGCATTGGGGAAAGAAATTGGAAACATTTGAGTGTTTTTCCCATGATTCCTCTAAGGATGATGATGATCTTTAGAACGTATAAAGAATTAGAAGAACAAAAAAACTGGTTCTTTAAGTTTTGAAAGGCTTTGAGAATTGCGAAACAGTTCGAGAGAAAGCTCATGAAGAGTCATAAATTGCAAGTAAATTTGACTGAAGGAGGAATGGGAGAAAGTGTAGTTGTGAAATCATATAGATAGTCTATATGTGTTTTCTGTATGTGGCGAACAGTCTCTCTCGCATCGATCTGAGGTGGAATTAAATTGCACACATTGGAGAAAGTGTTTTCTTCTGTGGAGTTCTTTGAAGTCTCGCAGATGATGATGATGACACACATACAGGAGAAGGAAAGAAGGGACTTCACAGAAAAATCAATCATCGAAATGTGTTTGCTCTATAAAAAGATATTCCCACAGGAAGGAAGGAAGAAATGAAGGGAGAGAATATTGTAATGGTAGGAGATAAGGTGGAACTTTATTTTAGACTTGTGGGTCATCAGTGTTCTCATGTCCACGTCAGGTTTTTCAGAAGAAATGAATTGCTTTCGTGGAGGATTACACGAGGATGAAAAAAGCCAGTCACGTTAATAGGGAAAGGTAAAAGGGAAAGAGACACACCTAGGACGGTAAGATTAAAGCGGAAGTTCCTTGTTGGGGAGTTTCGGAAGTCAACTCTGCACCGATAAACACCTTCATCGGTCAATTTGACGTTCTCGATGACAAGTCGAGCCGGGTCTGTGACGGTCCGGAAGTGAGCCCGAGTGCCAAATAACTGCGATGAAGACCAATGACGCGCGGAGCTAAACGGCTTTCCTCGGACATCCAAACTGTCATTCAGAGTAAAGAAAGTACGTGTTAGTTCAGATTTATGACTAGGATTCTTCGTGCCACCACCGCCATCACACCAAGAGGTGACCATCCATATAGGAGGAGATACTTTCACTTAATCTGACACCCTTAGGAATACGAGGCAGACTGTGGAGGACAGACTTTCTTTTGTTAGGGAAGTAGCTGAACACAAGGGAAGATAAATAGGGTAGGATGCTTAGGTAGTGAAGTAGACTTTCTCTCGGCCTAGCGGGTTACTAGTGTGTGGAGTTTACACACAAATAGCCCTTTCCTTATTGAGCCCATCAGTCATTGAGGAAATGGGATGACGACAATACCCATAAGGATCCATATCCATGGATGATGCACACCAAGAGATAGAAAGTAGTTTAAAGGAAGGAGAAAGCAAATAATAATGGACATGGTGGTGGTGGTGGTCTAGGGTGATGGTGGTGGTGGCACTCGCTCCATCATCATCATCATCTTGATCGCTTACCTATAAATGGGTTTTCCAAAATCGTCTCTGAACCAGAAAACCATATGAACCGAATCGTCACGACGTATTGGTAAAGGATTCACATCACAAGGAAGTTCTGCTCGTCCGCCTACCGTTGCTTCCACTTCGATTTCTGGCACAGCTGAAACACACAACAATAGTTTCGTTTGTAAAGGAATGCATGTCTGAAGGAAATACTCCAGATCTTGTGTCGGTATGCGACTAATAGTTAACCAAGCAGAGAAACCCATTATGCAATTAGTGTTAATTATACTCGTTAAGCGTTTGGTACACACTCACACACATATATATATGCACACACAGGCCAAGGTTCCCTGAGTCTTGCTTAAGTGTGCTGGGCCATCTCGCTAAAAGTTTTCTCGGGAGAAAGCTTTCACTTCTTATCCACTTACCATTTCACACTAATTTGATCAGAACGGACGGAGGCACCATATGAGGATAATGTATTCATTCCTCCAAGTCCAACTAAATTTTACTATCTCAGGGCACGCCATACCTTTTACTCGTCAAGAAGTATGCACTCTTTGATTTCCTCAATGGGACCATAACTTACCCGATATTACATTCAGCTATTAAGTGCCTCTCTTCTGTGTATACTTCAACCTGCCTATAATTCCTCAAGACTCCTTGAGCCAAGTCGTTAGCCCAGATTTCCCATTTCTCTAATGGATCACACAAATTCCACCCAACTAATGTATGGCAGATGTTTTCTTGTCATGTGTGTGCATACTACTGTGAATGACTCCTGTTTTTCTGTCAAGAATATATACAATCCACCTAAATCATTCATTACTTTGTAGAATTGCCCAAACACTTTCTATCGTTTCTGAAAGGTATTCATTTTTATTGTAATGAGTATAAATAACTTGCAATTTTATTGCGACAAGGTTGAGTGTAAAGCTATTGTTTAGTTTTTCTCGTAAAAGGAGCGCATTACCCAATTATTGTTGAGATTAGAGTGAGACTCCTGTGGAGAGTGTATGTGTGGATTTGGATGCACGCACAAAACGCTCTCCATACCATAAAAGTAATCGTACTTAGGTGATAATGGTAGTGAAATAATGGAAGGCGAGTTTAAAACCCATTTGGTTGTGTTGTAAGCTACGACTCTGAGGAGGAAACATTACTAGTGTATTATTATTACAGTGGTAAGGGTGGATACTTTTGGTGTAAAATTTTATGCTCGGAGAAAGTTACTTTTATTCTTGTAAGGAAGAATAACTCAGATGAGAAAGAGGTAAAGTGGTGGTGGTGATGATGGTGGTGGTAGTTGCGGTTTTGGCTGTGGGCTTAGCAATTGAAGAAGTCATCAAATACCAAGACAAAAAGAAGGACGGGGGATAAATGGATTGTCCTTGGTTCTTTCATTGTTGTATCATCTGAGAAAATCTTGGGCCATTTGAGGGAATGAATTGCTCCTCGAAAAGTCATCATTGTGGCATAATTCTGCACCCCAATGAAGTTATACGATGGGAGGAATATCCCTTTTATTGCTGGGTCTTGTGGAAAGCCATATCTACTTGGGATGTTAATGGGAACCTCTAATGCAACGTTATGTGAATTAGAGTAAACATGAATGTCTCTGGGTGGTGTGAATGCTTCCATTCAGTTGTATTCATTACATGAGCAGATGCACTGAAGAGATGGTTGGGGAAAGTGTGCACCACAAATTAAGGAAACAGGAAGGATGGAGAGAAAGCTGAAAGGAATTTTTACACTACAAACTGCAAACAACGTGTGTAAGGATGTTGAGTGGACTCAGAATGAATGGAGTGAAAGAAGAAGGAATAAATATTAATGTGCTGTGAGAATTTGGGCTTATCATTTTAAAATTACGGGAGACAACTTTTGCATCCGCTTGTGTTTGTATGTTGAATATGATAATAGAGAATTTGTATTGTTCATGTGTAGTTTAAAAACTCCAAATCTCAATTCGAAATCTTGCATTTCTAACTCTAATTTGTGCAGGGTAATAATATTTGAATTTAAATTGAGTGTGATTATATATCCGTTAATATGGGTAGATTTATTGTAGGTGTAAGTAAGGGGAATGTGACTTTTGTGTGATATTTCATATTAATAAACTTGAAACAAATGATCAACGTCAACTTGGACGTTAAATGAATATGACTTGGTTATGAACAACTTATATATAACTTCTAATAAATACTCCTTGTCATGTAAACTGACTGATTTAATAAAACACGGAAATTCTTTGTTCATCTGTCAGTAGTGAATAGATAAGAAAGTGGAACTTTTGTGAGGAAGACAAAGAGGAAAGATGTTAGGATGAACTTGTCACTGAAAGAGTCGTTTATCGTCCAAGAAGTCTTCTTCGTGCCTCAGTGCTCATTCCGTAGTCAATCATTTGGCTGGGCGGAATGTATTTCTGGAAAGGAAATTGATGTTTCAGCAAGTACTGAATGTTGTTAACACTTTGCCACTGTAAGAGGTGAGGGAAAGGAGAAGAGTAGATAAGAGTAGATAAAGATGGACTTGACTACTCAGATTTTTGTAGGCATCAGTATTCCTCTAGAGCTGAGGTAAAAGCTAAGGTAGCAGTTTTTGCTTCACAACAAAATGGAAAAGTCATCATGAGCATCATCATCTTGGTGGTGATTGTGATCTGAGAGTTGAGAGTCAGTTAACGTCTTAACGGGTAGAAAGAGTAGAGAATGGCAGAGAGAATTAATGTCAGGGAAGAAAAAAACAGAATCCCGTAGAGACTCTGGTCTCTGGCAAGCTGAACGATGAATAAGGAAATGACGATGGTGATACTCGTTGAGACGGGGAAAGGAAATTTGTAGTCTCCTCAGGACTCCAAGGTAGACTTGACACACACCGTTACGGAGTGGCGTGAATGAAGACAGCTCGACGGAGTCTCGGAGAAAGCTCAGGAGGAGGTGTGTGGGTCTGTCATACAGGCACCGGTGTGGTTACTTCTACAGCATCTTTCAATACGTCGTGCTTACTCTCTACTTCCAAATACTCACGGAGCACAGGAATAAATGAGGAGAGACAAGGGAAAGCTCAGTCCTGATGCTCTGATGGTTCAGATGATGATGTTCATGTGGAATGGATCATCTCTAGAGAGAAACTTTTTCCTCAACGAAACCGCGAGATGACTTTAATACACCAAATGGGTTTAGAGCTTCGTGGATTCACATGGAAAGACCGTCACTCTGCTTTCCCTGAGACAGGTAAAGACATAAGCTTGGAAAGGAATAAGTGACACCGCAACTTATTAGAAGGTGTGGTGAATTGAGATTTCATGCGTTAAATCCTTATTGAGCTTATTACTCTGAGGTTTAACTGGAATTGCGTGAAAGGTACTGGTCACAATTCACACTATATATAGCCCAACTCATTAATTCTGTGCGAGCACATTGAATGTCTTTTCTGAACTCACTCACAGCGTATACTTCCTTGTGTTAAACTTCAAGAAACGACATAAATCTTGTATGGGAATGTGTCTAGACGTCTTCAATACAGGCTGAAAATTTCTTCATCCACTTTCATCCTTTGTGAAAGAATAGAGCTAACCACGAAAAACGATCATCATCACTTTCTCTGCCAGTAGGTCACAATAATTTCTACGGACAGCAGTTCTATAACCCCCATGTGATTCCTTGTGCTTATCCTACTTACTCCTGCCCTCTCAAGTATTCTCTTCAGTATACACATTTAATAAGATTGAATGTAAAAGTTTACAACTTTCCTTATAAAATATTACAACGAATGAATGAAACTTCCTACTTAATTTATTCCTTTACCTTAGGCATAAAGAGAAATGTGAGCCAAGTTTTGCATGAAGTCCTTTTTGCGGTAACGGGAAATTGAATTTGCGACTAAAAGTGTCAATTTCAAGATAACTGAATGGATACATTAATATTGAGAAGAATAAGAATTACAATTCTCCCTGAATCATGAGATTTTAATGACCTACATTGAATATGCAGAAAACTACACAAAATTGCAAATATCGATTGCAATATAATAAATTGGGTGTTAAAAATCACTCACATGAATTTGCATCATTTTTGCATAAAAGAAAACCAAGCTATCTCGTAGAAAGTATATAAATTATGTTGTATTTCATTTCTCCTTGAACTAGCACACTCTGTGCCCAATTGGTAAACGTTTTCTTGTAATCTTTACCAACCGGGTCCATTTTGTTTTAATACCGTAGTTGTTGGTTTTGGCAAAAAAACTAAACTTTGAGCGCAAATTTATAGCCATCAAGAATTACGTCTGCATTACAAGAGTGTAACGAGTAGTGCGGTAGGAAGTAGGAAACTCGCGTTCATTGTAATAAAACAGCTTTTCCTGCATTGCAACAACTTGCTTGCATCTTTGCCTTCCTTCCAGGCCAAACATCCTCGCAAACTTTCATTTGCCTTGATATTCTTATACATTTCCTTTCATCATTTTCTGCATCGTTTTCCTTCCCCTCTTGCACCGTAACAAGTCTGACAACCAAACCAACTTTCTCTGAAGACGCAACATATTTGGAACCGAAACTCTCGTAAAACTGCACGTGGTATATAAGAAGAAAAGAGCAACGCGTCATAAAAAGTTTTTTTAGTGGATGAATAAGAGGACTTTTACTAGTTGCGATGCGAGTCTTCGTACTAACTGAAAGAGAAGGATAAGTACCAGTACCACTATTCATTTGGATGAGAAGAGTTACGACTCATATAAGCTTAGGGTTGCCGGTATTACACTGAACACTTTGGTATTTAAGGAAAGGATAATGTTTCCTGGTTGGCGTGCAATACATCTTCATGCGGTTTATCCGATCAAACTGTCAATTTTGATGGTACTGGTGTTGGAAGAATTAAAGAAAAATGCCCTGGTGGTGGGTAAACTTTCTCCATGTATATTGATTTAAATAGACACGAGTAAAAAGGAAGTGTAAGAAAGACTAAGTTCTAAAGAAACTAATAAATCTCTGGGCGTTGTGAAATGACTAATGGGAATAAAAGCGTTGACTCCTTCTTTCCCATTACATCCTAGGTGAATTTGCAGAATAGCAGAAGAAGAAATAGTGGGGACTGGTGGCATCAAATGTGTAGCGAAAGTTGTGCACTTTGAGGATGTATGAGTGTGCATGTGTGTGGATGTACTTTATTCCAGGGGTGTAATTTATGATATGGCAGGAGAGAGCGATATAATCAATTTATTGGAGGGTTGCCACTATTGCAGCACAGTAAAGAGTTTCCTCTTATACTTCTTTTGGTGTGTGTTGGACGAAATGGCTTTCTAAAAAGCGCAAAGGTCGGGTTTCTTTACAAGGAGAAAGTCAAAGAAGCCCGCAGAAGCTTAGATTAAATATGAAGTCGAGGAGAAAGTCAGGAAAGATTTTGGCTATGAACGAGTTATATTTAAAGAAATCCTGCCTACTATAATGGCACGTGCGTTTACTAAAGCGAACCGGTGGGATATAAGGCTACTAAAACCTTCCCACTTGATCTACCTAACATTCGTAGTTTGTTCTGCAAGTACTGTGAAAGACAATAGGTTTGTGTAGAAGATATCCATTCATCTTGCAGGCAAATTCTGGACAAATATACTCTAGAACAATCGGAAGCAACATTTTGCGAAGGAAATAATGGATGCAATCATGAAGGCCCAGAAACCTGCGGGCTTCCAACTCAATGGAATTCAGGATGTCTTTAGAAAGATTCAAAGGAGTGGCTGAGAGAGATGCACATTTGACATGAAATGGATGACGCTCATGAAGGTAGGTAAGTTTGCAAAGGACAAGTGGAAAAAGGCACGATTGAAGAATCTCAATTTGTGAGGAAAATTGAGTGGAAGCTGATAGTTTTGGTGAACTGGGAGACGAGCGTGGAACTGCAGGTGGCAGGTATCATTCCTCATTCTCTGTAGTTTCCGTCTTTATCATTACGTTCATCGACTGAGCTTTTCACTCCATCAAGGATTTTGTGGAAAAGGTAAGGTTCACTATGAATCAGTGGTTTGCTGAAACTCTGTAAACATACTGGCAGAATTGGGAAAGTTTTTTTATAAGGAGAACAAATTCAAAGATTTATTGAACTGTTTTTATGGAATAGAAACAGAAATTGCATTGGGCGATAATAAATCCATTTGTGAATGAAGGATTCATAAAATTTCTGTCGTGAAGTCAAAAATAGTACAAGGACAAAACCTGAGTATCTCGTTACAAGTGACTTTTAGTGTTTCAATTCCTTCCGGCTAAACTTTCCTTGATTGTGTTTATCCTGTAGAAAGCCAAGAGAAAGGAGAAGGATGAAACTACATGAATGACGTAGTAATGCAGTAGAGAATTCGTAAATTGAGTATGAAGGAAAATGTCTCTTCATAAAGATTTCTGATGCAGTAATGCACCTCTCTTGTACTTTCTCCTCCCACCATTAACTCCTTAAAGATAAAGAAACTACTTATAGAGTAAATTGAGAGTGTCAGACAGCATTAAACGAAGCAGAGAAGGCTCTTAAAAAACACACACACTAGGACTAGGGTGTGTTAAAAAGTTAAAAGCGTTGAAGTGTCTGGATAACCATGAGAGTTTTTTCGTTCCATCCTTTACATACTGGGTGTAAGCACCTAGTTGCTTAAGGGAATGGAATTTTGAGAAATTGCTTGCACTGCAAACTTCCTTCGTCAATTACACCCCACTGCATAGACAAAGAGTAAAGAGTTGGAGAAGAAAGTACACACACTGGTGGTTCAGTTCCATTATTCTACTTCCCTTGCAGACACTTTGTCTTTTGCACTGTAGAAAGTAACATACACCTCACGTATTTCGGTGTGGCCTTTTGATTCATGTGATTGCTTGAAATACCTGAGTATTGTAGCCTCCCAGACACACTAATTCTGTGTGTTGAAGTCCTTTTATGGTGTTTATAAGGAATATAATACTGAGGAGGGGTGGAATACCACAAGCTGTTGAATTAGAATTGGAAATGTCTGCAGTACAAATGTAAGCGTTTTGTAGAGTAACTGCAACTTGGGATAGAATAGCAGAACAAATACTTTTGTTTCTAAACCGCTTCACTCAGCCTTTCACACAAATTCCCACTCGAGCAGTTTCGGGAACAATTTCTAATCAAGAGAATGAGAGAAAGAGCATTTACTGTGAACTGTTACTCACACATTTGTATTCAGAACTAAAATATTCGAAAGTGTGCAAAATAAACATACTATACTGGCGTGCATTAAAACAAAGTCATTTATACACTTCACACATTCAAACTAAAGGAGAGAAGACATCAAGCGTCATTCAGCATAAGTCACTTTACACACTTCAATTTCAATTCCCAAAAGATACTTCCGCTTTCTCTCTCATACAACGCCCATTCTTGTTACCATACGTGCCTAATTGCAAACTAGACTGGAGTCTTGTTAGTAAATGGATGAAAAGAGATCCGTGATGTTGTTCGTGAGAACTTATGGGAACGAACTACGTGAATTCTTGGAAGAGACTGGAGAATGAATGTATAAATATGAAGCGGAACTGTTGAAACTATGTTACACTGCAATTTGCACCTCAAAGACTTGAACACTACTGCTTACGCTTACAACCAGTGCTTCTCCCGCTGTTTAAGGTTGTTTAGGATTTCGTGGACGAGCATTAAGCGCTATTCTGTGATCATTTATTCAGCAGAGTAATTGCAAAATGGAATAATTAGCAAAGTCTAATTAGCATGGATTGCAAGTAACACAACAGGTTTGTTACGGTTCAGTAATTAGTAATAACAGTAATAAGTATTTTGAGTCTACCAGTAAATACTTGTCAGACAACCTACAGACTAAAGACAGACGTATGTTTGTAGCATTGTAGTCCCAGGAGAGATTGTGAAAATGTACGATAGCATGCTGCGTATAAATAGTACCAGTAGGCAGGTTAAAAGGATAGTGAATCGTCTGTGAGTGAGGGAGTTGGGGTGCTCGTGTGACCACTAAGTGAAGGTTGAGATGTGTGGGTGTGGATGA
>JAQGAB010003028.1:0-10479 GCA_034696565.1 Isotomurus graminis
AGCAGCAGCGTCCGCAGCGACTCCAGCCTCTCCTAAAGATACAACACGAAAATAAAGATGACATTATCATTTGGGACAGGATTACTCACGCTTAAGACGTTGTGGTTCTTCTGCACTAGCCAACTCTGCGACCGCTGCTACCATGATGCCTGAAAATATGTAAAACAAGTTTTAATGGTACATTTCTACGCGCTGTGCTTTACTGACGAGTTTGTTAAATATTCAAAGAGACTTACAACTGATAAAGACCAGTGCTACGATTTTAGACCCCATGTTATCCCTTTAATAAAATATTCAAGGTGTTAATGACGAGTGGTATTTTTTAAATGAATGATTTAATGCGAGCAGAGGATCTTTTTATACACAAGGCAAACTAGATCACGCATTCATCGTGTCAACTTACTGTCGATGAACCAGGAAGGATACTAACAATGGCGACACAATTCACAATGAATGATTGTTGACAATTTCAAATCAGTGTTTTGTGTAATGCCTAAGTGTATGAGTGTCGGGTTTGATAAACTCCATATATAGTGATTGGTGATGAGGTTTATTACACGTTGGTTTACACCGTTCCAATTAAAGCTTTTCTAAGAATGAAATAATAGAGTTTCATCAGGAAGAAAGGAGTTGCTGGGGGTGAAAGCTCAAGAAATATTTCCACGGTTGTTTTCAGAGTTATTAATTGTTATTTAAATCTTTAGTTTATGTCAAGAATAATTTGTAGAGCTCGAGGGTAAGTCTTACAACGTAACTTAATAATGTCGTATGTATATTGGACTATGTATGACTATGTTTTCTGCTTGATTGTTCTACGTGGCTTGTGGTTGCTATGCTCCGATGGCTTAAATATAGTTCCAAACATCTGTGAACACAGGAAGATGAAGCTGCTTAATTAGGTCTTATAGGTCGAACATGTTTTCAAGAGTGACAGGAAACACAAAGTAGAGCCTTACTTATATTCAACTGGATGGAGTGATAAGCAAAATTTAGGCTAGGGATTTAGGGAATTTTTAGTCTCCTCTCAACTTTGCACTCTCAACACCTCACCATATCTCACTTGATCTGTAAAGTCACCAATAAAATACAATATGGAAAAGAAAGGTAATACACAAAGAGTAAATTAGCACCTCAGAACTAAGTTTTCAAGGAAACATGGAAAAAGTAGCGTAAACCTATGACATGGCTTCAATGTGAGTGATTTAATGCATCAATAAGTAAGAAATACAAATAGAACCGATTGATATTTAAAAGGCAACTAAAACCAAAAAGCATACTTAAAAGGCTGACAGTTCCAATGTAGCAGGGAGTCCATTAGTTAACTAGACAATAGTGCATAAAATACATAGGTTAATAAACATGTTGCAAATAATTTACGAATGCATTAAGAGAAGACCAGGAAAGGTATTTTGAGTAAAATAATAAAAACTGGATACATCCGTTCTTAATCAGATCGCTTAAGGGAAATTAACACTTTGCTACTTCGTAGGTTATGACCAGAAAAAGGTTCTTCCCATAACAAAGGAAAAATAACGATGGTTCGGAGTTAACAGTAATTGAATTCATTTAATAAACTTCATTAGTTCCGTCGGGCAATATTAAATATAAAACAGGAGTTGTTTCGAGATTATTCGTGACAAACCATCCACGCAAAATGATGTGTTTGTTCAAATGTTTTGAGAATTCATCAAACTCATACAGCTTATTGTTAGTTACTTATCTTATCCGAGTCCACTCAAAACAGATTACAGATTTTATTTAACGGAACTTTTAATGTCTCATTTTCGGTAAACTCATATTGAAGCTGTATCACGCAACTGCTACTCACAGATACTGTAAAACTACGCCAAGCAGTAAATAGAGCCCAGTCAATTTTCCAACTCAGTATTCCATGTATGAAAACTTATTTGTATATACTCCACTTCTCAGGATTTTTGGTTTAGAAGTTGTTGTAAAATATCAGCCTTGCGTATATTAACATTAAGGGTTCAAGCCTCCGAACCCCCGTTTTGGTTCCCTCTTTATTCATCAGCTTTCAAAATTGTGTCGATCATATTTATGACAAGGGTTCTTATGTTATCTCAATATAATTACAAATCTGCTTCTTACATTATTGTTTCTATTTTAATATCTCACTTGAAACAGTACAAAATGTGCTTCTTATTAATTCGTTACAAATAGCTGCTTCTTATTTAATATTATTTTGTAGTTAGGCTTCAATTTGGCTGGTATTTCATACGGACCGCATAAGTTTACGACCCTTGTGGGTTACATATAGCACCGCTTGTCCCTCTTATCCTATATGCAAAGCTTCAGCGTAATTTCCCAAATTTGGTCCTATTTACACATGACCCGAATATGTTTTCGATCCTAGTGGTTCACCAGATTGACCGACCACGCTAAAAAGTCGATACGATCTTACAAGTGGGGCAACGATGCTGTGTATCAAATTTCAGCATCATACCTATAAGTTATCGTGTATACATACAGACAGACAGACAGATGACATGGTGATCTTATAAGCCCAAATTGACTGGGCTAAAAATGAGCAACAAACAAATATCCCCTCTTGGAATAACCACACCATGCTTTAAAAGTACTACCGCATTAACACTTGAAAACTGTTACTACCGACTAGCACAACACCCCGCTGGCTATCTCAATTGTATGCGCTTATCAATTTCATATGAACTTAGATAAGCATTTTACACAATATTCTCTCTCGCCCTGAAATTGTAAATGTCATACCTCGATTATTGATCAACTGCAAACGGAATTGAAATAAACCTTTCTTACATTTATCAATGGCTTCATTTTAATCGAGACAAAATGAAAAAGAATCAAATCCCTGTGTTGTGTAATATTTTACGTCTATTTCTCAACCATCGCCGAGCCTATTTAACGACTCAAACTAAATTCTACAAATGGGAAGAAAAATGGCGTTGCTTCGCCAAAGTTTTCATCGACAACTGGTGAACTTCTGTACTTCTGCGTGAAATAATACAGATATAAAAAATCATCGTTGGAGTGAATTTAGATCAAAAACATACCAGCCACTGTTAATATTAAATCAAGAAGAGATTCCTGGCGGATTTATCACGGAGGTGAGCTGTTAGAGTGTTTTTTTTCTATACAAGTAAGATTCGATCTGTCAATTTCAAGTTAAGACCTTAGTCAGATCACGTCTTATAACTTAAGTCTTGTCTCAACAAAAAATGAACAATATGGTAGTCTCTTTCAAATAAAAATTTGAAAGCAAAAACTGGTGTAAGTTTAAAGCCGTCACTGGTTCCGTTAGATGGAGTATGGTTGCTGTATTCGTACAAGATGCCTACAACACTTGGATCATGACTTGCAATTTATTGCCGGCTTTTGTGACCAATTTACAGATAGCGGGTAATTTGAATTCATTCATTCACTCGCTCCGGCTCCAGAAAAAGTGACGGTGATTTTTAAAATAATAACATATTTCTAGATCCACCTTGGATTTCACGATGACAGGTACTCCTAATTTTTAAACGGCTTAATTTGTTAAAAGCAATATTAAATGAAAAATACTCGACATAGGTGACAACCATCCATCAGAACAAAGTCCGAATTCGCCACCTGAGAATTCATCTCCTAAACAAATATCAATTGACTCAATCAACCTCATAATTCGAAGTAGTCAAAAGTTTATTGAAAACCATGTGATTAATGGTGAAACATTTGTTTCAAAACTGGGCATGCTACCTGCTGACTTTATTCCTGCCGTAAACGAATGCAAACGGGACAATTTACCAATCAAGGAGTTGGTTAACAAAATACTTGAAGCTTGGGTCTCAAAAAACGGAGACAGCGCAAAAGTTGGAGTTCTAAGCCGAATTTTTGAACAAATGGGCTTTAAAAACTTATCACGTGAGTAGGAACATAAGTATCGCCTAAACATATAGTTAGTGCAGTTTTAAGGACAATGGGGCATAGATTAATTTAAATGATATTTCCTTCATTGCAGGCAAGCTTACAAGACAATATTCGTTGGACACCGAAATAGTTCATTTATCGAACCAAGATCAAAACTCGGGTAAAGTGAAATTAATAATTTGTGATAATGATTATATAAGTGATACAGTAATTAATGCCTACAGATAATTTATAAATGTTGTTTATACAGATGAGTCACAAGTTCCTTCTGCCAGTGGTCCTTTAATCCCCACTCATAACGAGGACACAGCGAATGATGGTAGCATATTTAAATCTTAAGTTTGATGTGCTGAATAACCTTTTTTTATTTACACAGGAGAACCGACACAGCAGAATAAGCGTCGTCGCAGAACTGTTTCACCATGGAAAAGGAGATTCACATCTAAAAAGTCTGTCGGTTGCATAAGCTGTGCTGTAGTCATTGCGTTAATAGCATCAATCGCCATTGCTAACCAGGAAAACAAAACAGGCAACGACAACATTCCTGATTCACCTTCACCTCCACCACTGAACACGACAGCAGATCAGCAGAACGACTCTTCGCCCGCAGAACCAAAGATTCCTGAAATAATCGTCCAACTGCAAACTGCTTTTGACCCATCGATTACATCAACAAAAGAACCTTCTGAACCAGAAACGTCCACGGCAGTAAATTCCAGTAAGACAAAGCCACGTAATCCTTTTCTCATGTGTGCGGCTGTTAATAAGAGCAAAACTCTATGGGAAACCAAGATGCATAATGTTACCAGCAAACAATTAGTGGAAGAATGTGTACATCGCTGGAAGCATCTGGTGTCGCGGTTAGAACATCCCAGCCTTCTTAACTTTATACTTAAACACGCAACAAATGTCGACACTCTAATTATCGAAGCAGAAATTTGCAATGGCCTGCAGAATTTCAACGATTCTTTACCAATTTCTCAGAAACATATAATCACAAGTGGAGTCAAACACATTTTCTTTGGCCACATGAATGTTGAGTGCAATTCAAAACTATTTATGTGGATTGCTTTAACTTGGAACTTAACACAAGTTGAATCTTTCGATTTTCCCAAAGAAATATTAATCAGTCCTTTTATAGTCGACAGTTTTAATAATTTAATGTCCCGAGTAGGCCCACAATTACAAGGGATTTCTATTACCGGCTACTTCACACTGACTAACGAATTATTATTTAGTAATGTGAGTTTCACAAACCTCACATATATTTTCTTAAACAACACTGCGAAGTTTGGGACTGTTTCAAAAACGACAATGACACAAACTCTCAAAGCAAGTACAAAGTCCCCTATTGTAACTATATTTAGCAATCTCCCCATACCATTGGAAAGTTGTCCCTTGGTTGTCATCTTTCACAACACTTTGCAGTATCTTAATCTTCTGCTTTATCTTAGGGAGGAGTTAACATTTGATTTCAAAACATGCTTTGTGGAATTGTCATATCTTAAAAGTCTTTCTGTCGAATTAACAGACCAACGTTTTAGCGATTGCTCCGGAAAGAATATTACGCTCTTGAATTTTAATTCCAAATATTTTTCTCCTTCCCTTAGGTACGTTCAAATTAAAAGCACATGTCCCCTTGATATGGATAATCATAATGTTGATCACTTTGAATATAGAAAAGAAGGCAAATATCAATTATATATCATGCAGATATAATTTTAAACCTCTGGTAACCGCTTATTAGTATAATTAGGCTAAACATCAAACTGATAAGTATATTCTTGGAATGTTATCTCTTACTTTTTTTATTTGCAATAATTCTTTTAAATTGTACCTGATAATGTCTCAACATTGTAGTCATAGCAACATCACGCTTTGTTTCGTAATAGATAAGATATCATTGTTCACACAATTCCAGTATTAAGTAAAAATACCATTAATTAAAACGCAAAACCTTTATTAAGTCACTTCTAATCTACACGGAATATTAATAAATAAATACCTAGTTCTGGCTATCAGTTAGTAAGGATGAAGTGAAAAGGGTTGGGAATGTGTAAAGGACCTCATTATACATCGGAAAGTGGCAAAGATTTTTAATTTGTTCACACAAGTTTTTCATTAACGTTAAAAAATGCTAATTTAAGTGTTTGTCAAGATTTGGAATTGAATTTATTTAAGAAAACGGACGCCTAATGTAATTTTGATATTAAGAATTTTGTTTGACATATTTTGAGGATTACGTTTACGAAAAAATCAGGATTTTCCTTGTGTATTGGTTAATTAAATTGCCAAATAACTCAGGTCTCTTTCGTGTGTGAAGGTGATATTAGTGAACTTAAGTATGTGTAAATCAGCATGATATTTTAAGCTAAATCCTTTGATATCAAAGAATAATAAATAAATGAAACTTTGGGTGAGAATGGAATGTCCACAGTGTGTTAAGTTTTTCCGTACTTTCTATAGAATGACAAACAAGTACACCGAGCTAATACTGATTACCTCATGGACTGCAAATGTCTACCAGAAGGGCATTTTATCCTAGTGTGTGCAGGTAAGATTCCAATTCCACTTGATTTGCACGACAGACTATTTTCAGTAGTTTATTGTTTGAATTTCTGTGATTGCTATGAATGTTTCCAATTCCACACTGCGCAAATCCAACACTTACGGTAGTAACTACTAACTCATTGTCCACAATAATTGCTCTAATCTCTCGCTTCGTTCAGTAAATAGCGGTCTTTCTGGTTGTTCTGCTAGGCACTTCTTTCGTTCATTCATTCACTCATTTCATCGATGTAAAGATCTGTCCGATTGTTAAACGCTTAAAATGTGGAATTCTTTTTTGTGGCATCCAAACATCCTGTGAAGAAGTAGCTTTCGAATGCAGGGGCAAAACAGCTCGATGAATTTTTAGAATTTACGTTCCTTTTAGATGTTAAGGTTGGAAGAGTTTGTACGGCAAACCGGGAGGAGTTATCTACCAAAGTGTTAAAGGTTCTTGAAACATACCGCAGCTGCAGGAGTGCCGACAAATTTGGAAGTTATCATATTAATAACCTAATATTAACCTCGAATAAGTTCCATGTTATCGATTAAGTAAGAATCATATGTAATTTGCAGCAGTAAATTGAAACGAATATTATTTATTTGTTCAGTTATTCAGTATCTTTGGTGTTTTAAAACTTATTGCATCAGCACCTGTTGTGAGGCTTGTAAAATAAAGTGTAGGCGCAGATTTGTTATACGAAATTAAAAGGTGTATTTGAATTTAAAATTTTAGTATTAGCAGTGATATTTCCGAGGTATCGAAAGTTTTGAACCAGAGTCGTTGATTATAAGCAGACAAGTAAAAATGCACTTAAAACGAGTTAATGACAGAGAGTCGGTACCGATGTCCTGCAAAGACAGGTTGAGCTAGATTGTTCTTTAAAACTTTCAGGCTTAATCCTTCAGGGAGAGTAAGGCAGACTGTGTATGGTGACTCTCCAAGGACCAAATTATCTTCTGGGTGGAGTCGGGTGTGGTTCAAATAACGTCCCTGGTCACGAAAGGCTCTTAGAAATGCAACAAGAGCTGAAAGCACCAGTTAAGATTAACATAATTGAAAGAGTATTTTAAGTATCGAATATATCATGCAAAGTACCAATTAATCCATTTGATTTAGACTTGAAGCGATCTGATTTGAAGAAACCAATTTTACCCCCGCGGGGCTTGTCATATTTAAAGTCCAGCCCTCCTTCTTGTTTGTCTTCTGGAGAGAACAAATGTTCGAACAATATCTTTGCTGCCTTAATTTCGTTGTCATAAGATGCTGGGTCAAATAATCCTTCAATCTTTTCCATAGCTGCGTACAAAGTTCAAAAAATACTTATTAGTCGTTGTTATCAGAGAATACCTAAGTGGTTTTATAATTTACCTTGTTCGACGATCTTGGATGGAAAATCGATTTCAGGATTGTCAATAAGTTTCTCTTGAAGTTAAACTTTGATATAAGTATGTTGTGGCTTTCAAAAGATAAATGGAAGGTTGGGAATGATTTACCAAATGCGTTAGTGCGCCATCATGTCTGTAATAGAACTGAGTGGAAACTGTTTCACGTGTCTGTTGTGGATGTGGATTAGTTTCAAATTGTCCACCAACTGATTCATTTGTCAGGCGCTGGGACTGGTGAGCCGACGCTTGTTGGATTTGGTGATCACGAACTCGTAAAGAACGGTCATCTTCATTTACGGTTCCAGGTTCATCAACTGAAGTACAAATAGGACGAGACTCAATCTCGTTAGTGTCTTCGTTGATAAAGCCTGAGAAATCAAAACCTGTAGATGCGACAATAATTAAGGCAAATGATAATGCGTGGTATGTTTTATAGGTAAGTGCGTACCTTCAAAACTGACAAAAGACGTAGGCAGTGTCAAATCTTCAAAGCCGTCTAGCTGATACTTTACAGATGGGTTGTTGGACACTTGACCTAAAGCTACTCCACTGAATCCAGGAGTCTCTGACGTCTCCTCCGTATTAGCAGGTGCCGTCAGATGAATATTTTGCGCTAGAAGTGATACAAATGGAGACGTATGTACTAGTGGAGGTGGTTGGCGCAGACGGATGTCAATCCTGAGTAGGTCAAACTGCCCAAACTTCTCTTGAAATACTCCAAATATCTCGCCCAATTCATCTTCGCTTATCTCTACTTCAATATTGGAACATATCCGTCCTGGGAATAAGTCTCGTCCAAATACTTGCGTGAATGTGTGTGTGGTCAAGTACCACTTTGCTGAACCTGCGTAGGACAATATAGTTACGGGATTTAGTATATTTTTGGAATTTCAAATTTGCGGAGAGAATATTAACTCACGAATAATGTCCAAAAGAAGTACAGCTGCTTGAGGATCTTTTCGGAACCCTTTGAAACTTGTACACTCAAGTCCCGGGTTGAACGAAATGTTTCCTTTGTTGTAGCGAATCAAAAATCGCTTGGTAAATGACCGACACAACTCTGCCAGTGCCATACGACGAGCAGAATTGTCCAGAAGATTTTCCCAAATAGAATTGTTTTCATTGTAATGCGGACTCTTGCAGATGTGTTCCCATTGAGGCCTTCGATCATGAAGAAGCCTGCAGTCTTCTGGTCCAAATTGCACTGATTCCTGAAAATTTTTATGTATTAATAAGGTTGATTCTAATAAATGAAACATTTAAAAAAAGTCTTACGCAAAATACATCGATGAACCCGACAAGTTCCTTCCCGTAGCTGAGTAAAGTGAGTCGCGCTAGGATTTCAGATGGACATGAAGGGATTTGTTCGTCTGGGAATGCAAGTTTGAAGCCAAATCTCTGTCTAGCGGCTCCTACGTATGTTGCGTAAATTAAGTCCAACTGGTCTTCATCCTGGGCTTTTAATTCTTCGTCATTACTAAGAAGTTCCAAGTCTTCGACAAGCTTGTCATCGTAGGCATTCAAAATATCTGCATCTGTAGCGGAAGGTCCGAGTTTTGTAGCGAGCTTGTTAAGTTCGTCTATAATAAACAAGCGTCCTTGATCCACCACCTAAATAAGAAACTATAGTTAGCACTGCATTCTACCATTAAGGTTTGTTAATCATTCACGAACCTGTAAGAAGGATAAGAAAGCTTGGTTTACACCGGCCATGAATTCAGCTCGGTTGGTTTCATTATTCCACAATTCCTGTCTCCTTTCATTGTTGTAAGACCAATGGTTGCATTTTTGCTTCTTAATGAATTCGTGTATCCAGTACGTAGCGTCTGGAAAGTTGTTTTGTGGTTAGTATGTCCGCTGTGTAACCTTTTGTGTATATTTGGGGAGTATTTAAAGTGGAACCTGTGACAGCTTGACGTAGATGACCAGGAAGACATTCAATCTTTGCTGCGTCGTCACCAACTGTTTGATTTCGTATATCAAGTTGATCTTGGGAGAAAAGAGCTTCACAAAGGACTAAGGCAGTGTCCATGGGTGTTTCCTGAAGCACAGCGAGGGCCCAATATTTCTTATTAATTCCGATAGTGTTCCTTCCCATCGGGGTTAACATCTGCAAGTAACTTAACATTAGTCAATGGGAGTGAACGATACGGTTATGGAAGTTAAAAGTCGTACGATGGGTGTTTCTATATGTCTGGAGTAGAATAGGATGTACTTGTGATTGGAACTTTCGTTTGAAGCACTGCTTAATCGAGCCAACTTTTGTATGAACCCTTGTATCGCATCTTTCGCAGTCCCAGCTGAAATTTAAACCTTACATACACTTTGGCAGTTAGAAGTAATGATTTAAGATAATTAATTAGATTTCTTACGCCTTTTTCCATTGCAGTTTATTGAGAGTGACCCAAAGGTTGATGCCATAATGTGGAAGAACTGCCGTCGGTTTCTGGTAGATAATATTTAAGAAATTAACTAATGTTTAAAGTTTAAGGTTGTTTTAAACCTTAATTAATTAAAAACAGGTGTTTAAGTGCGGGTTGTGTGTTGTTTTGGTGAGAGTCGGAGTAATTAAAGAATGCTATTTTTCGCCGCCGAGATGGTGTTGTTTATCATTGAACGCTGTGGGGACGGAGCTAAGGG
>JAQGAB010003029.1:0-10472 GCA_034696565.1 Isotomurus graminis
TAGGCCTCAAAAGCTGCAGGGTTCCAGGTTGTAGGGTATCCTTCTCTGGCTCTCTCAGCCTCCAGAAATTCTGTTAGAGGAGTGAAGTACTCTATAATTGCGTTTGGATCCATTTCTCGAACTCCAATCGCTTCCTGTAAAATGTCTTGCCAGTTCTCAGAGAAGCCTTTCTTCAACAAGGTGCTACAGATAAATCCAAATAATGTTCATGACACAACAGATCTTGCACAGCATTGTGAGAGTGGGATAAATTAGCTATTACTCCATAATTAAACCAGCTTCAGGACTTCCATCAATGTCACAGTTAAACAACAACTTATCAGGATCCGATGGGTTTGCTGGGTCATATTGATTTGCAGCAATGCAAAGTTGCTTGTGAATTTGGAACTGAATAATGAAGCTCACAAAGTAACGAATGTAAGGAGTGTTTCCAGGTACGTGGTATTTGGCTCCAGCATCGAAATCGGCTTCACTTCGAATGCTTGGAGGAACAAGTCCCTGCATCTCGTTCCTTGATTAATCATTAAAATATTCGTACAACTAATTTTGTTGCTGTTGAATGCAAAAATTACATTCACGACAATTCACGTACCTAATCTTCAGCCATTCGTATTCCATCTTGTCCTCAGCAATTGACCCATCAAAAAGTCTCCAACGGTAAGCGTCGATGAGGTAGCCAAATGGAAGGAATGCAATCTGGGGGCAACGGGAGATTATTTCATTTATTAATAACAACACCTTCAGAAAATCTAATTTCTCACCTTCTCTAGAGCCTTCTGCATAAGGAAGTTCACTGTAGTTTCAGTATTCAGATCTGGAGATTCTACAAATCCCAACTTGAACATGTGCTTTGGTGTTGCAACGCTCAAAGCCAAGACATCTCCAATCGCCTCATGGAACCCTATGAAACACAACAGTTTTTATATACTGACCAACTGACCATCTTTTTACAGTATCTGTAGAATAAAAGTACCTGGGTTTGCACCATCTCTGAATGTGATAGGTTGTTGATTGTACTTAATAAAGTATTGAATGTGTCCAAGCTCATGATGAATGGTAATAAAGTCTTCTTGATTAATGTTGGTGCACATTTTGATCCTGGGATAAGAGCATAGGAGAATTTGGTACTACTCCACTTTAAAGTATTATGGAATATTATGGATGTTATATTATTACCTGTAGTCACTTCCGTCACAGAAATCCCAAGCCGACGCATGACAAGTCACTGCTCGACCGTCCGGTGGTCTCACAATCATTGCCTTATCTCCATAAGACATACTCATATCTGCAAGCCCTAATCCAATAAAGAATTTGTTTGCCTCTTCGAACATCTGTAAGGCTGCATCGTAACCCTCGTTTCCGTAAGTCTAACGCAATTATTAGCATTTAAGTCTCATGTAAGATGTTTGAAGTATCTGCTTGGTTCTAAAAGTTAATTGAAAACTAACTTCTTTCAGTTTTTCAGTCACATCAAATCCGGGTGCAGCTGGAAACGGCTTAACAAGCTCATAAATTCCTTCCCAAGTTTGTGCCCACATGTTTCCTAAAAAGTCATTCATAGTTTTATTTTTAAATTTTTTGTTCAGGTGCATTCCTCACGAACCAAGAATGTGTGCAGGGATAGGGTCATCCGCATTTGGAATGTCAGTAGGATATTGCTGCCTTAGCTTAAAGCGGACGTACGCATAGACTTCGGCATACAATCCTTGGAGTTGATCCCAAACCTCTTTAACTTGATTCCTGAAATCAGCAGCTTCGTAACGAACAAGCCACAGATCTCCATTGTTGGGCAATTCTAACCAATCATAATGATTCATATACGTAAGCTTCAAATCAACTTCAATATTTTTGCTGAAGTTTGCTGGTACCATTAGCTTGAGCAGCTTTGTTAGATAAAGCAATGTACTCTTTATACAGTTCTTTGATGGGCGCACCAGACGCGTCTCTCCATGCTTTCCATACATAAGCTAGTTCATCAGAATTCCTGCTTGTTGAGATAATTGCCTCGATATCTGTAATCACACTTGATAAATTAAAAACACGGCTTTTGTTACACGATTGATTGTGTGAAAGTTTTTACCAGGGTCCAAATAAAGGCCTTCCTCGTTTGGATTACAATTTTGATTGTCGAACGGACAGATTTTTGCCGTACCAAAGGTGTTAGCCATTTGCCCCAAAATTTCGTTGTACTATAACGAAATCAAGAAATAATTATACGCATGCAATAAGATGAACAACATGTCTCCTCACTTACTCTCTTCAAATCAGTTTCATCCAACGCTGCAGTTCCAACAACGTTAAGGAATTTGAGTTGTCTTTTAACGTTTTCATCAGTGAAAGCATCAAAGTCCCAGCTTTTGATTGTGTCATTCCAACTTTTGAAAATGAAGTTAGAATACGCAATATTCGCTTCGGCCACTGCTTCTTCCTTGTCCGGATTGTTGAGGTCAATGTTGTACTCGAAATCAGCGTTCACAGCTACTTGACATAATCTTGAAGATTCTGCCTCGTAGGATCCTTCCAAGTATGCTTTGGCTTCAGCCTCGCACTCCGCAGCTAACAGATAATTCCGAAATTCCAACTTTCTCAATGTATCTTACTAAACCCCACCTGCTTCTATTATATTTGTACTTACGAGTCGAGCAACTTTGTAAAAGTTGACTTAAGTGTGCATTCCTCGTATTCCTAAGGGAAGGTGTTCCTTGAACACCCAACACAGCAACAGTCGCGAGAACCAAAAATTTAAACATTTTAATGACGAGTCAATCTCAGTCTCTCTTTCCAGTCGAACGAGTGCCTCCAACAAGTAAAGATTATTTGGGTCGAACCCACAGGAGAAATATATTGTCCCATATTTAACATTTAATTATTTTACTTATCACTAAACTGATTCAACCATTAATCATTCTGATTAAATATGATAAGAGGATACTTTTCAACCCAACACAATATGCATGAGTCCCTCACTATCAGCAGATCAGAATGAATTTCATGTTAAATATGTCATTATTTTAAAACATGCATTTCATGGAACACTTATCAGAGTCATTTGGTCGCTATTACATGTCCTTGACTAATTACGTCATGAGTCTTTCATATGAATGCGAATTAGTGCAAGAATTTAATGTTTCATAACATATTGAATTTAATTAATTATTTAAGGCGAACTGAACCCCATTCGATCAATCCGGCTTATTTTATAGAACTTCGGGTTCCCATTCCTTTGCTTTTTTACTTTTCTTGGAGTAGCAGCTTTGATAGAAGAAGTGAGAAAAAAGTAAGACACAAGTTTCCTTAAATTGCCCAAGACCAGTTTATGCTAGTGGGATCTCCGCGTCTCGGGACAATATCGGTGTACGCAATCACACCCACAGCGAGTACCAATTGAAGCAGTTGCAAGAAGGTCAGACATTTCGACAAACTCCGTGGGATGGGAACTTTTAATGACTGGAAAACCATAACATTTTCATTATGTATCACTCGAAGTCGTTAGTACACGCACGGTTTGTATTTAGATTTAGTTGGTCTCGCCAGACTCATTTTTTCGCACGGATACATAGTGCTTGAAAATAAGGATAATTTGCTTGCGAAATTGCATGTAATTCGCGGTACCTGCAAAGTGAGCACCGATGGTCATTTAATTCCATAAAATGCGATAGTTATTTATGGCTAAATTCCCAGAAATTACGATTATGATTCATGGAGAGGAGTCTCATTTATAAGTTCAAGTCACTGTGATTGACTTTCCTGGCCAGTGGTCATTTGACTTTAGTAGAAAAATATCAGGTCTGTTTGTGGAAAAGATTCGCTCGTTACCCGGTTGAATTGAGTTTTTACTTTTAATAGACTATAGAAGACTAGACTAAAAAGATTTATTGTGGTTCGTATTTAAGCGTCATGAAATCCAATCGACAGTATGACATGGTAGTTTTCGGTGCTACTGGGTGTACTGGAAAACATGTTATCGTTGAAATAGTTCGTACACTGGAAAGCCTTCCACCCAAAGAGAAGTTCACGTGGGCGATAGCTGGAAGATCTTTGTCCGGTTTGGAGAAAGCTCTCAAGGAAGCTGAACGTGAAACTGGTCTGCAATTTTTGCCATTTTAAAATTGACGGAATAAAGTATTTTATGTCTTAAGGTTTCAAATTCTAAAACTGGATTGCAGATAAAGACCTTAGCGGAGTCTGTATGATAATAGCAGATGTGGATATAGAAAATACAATTGTGGATTTAGCCAAAAGCTGCAAAATTGTTGTGAATTGCGTTGGTCCTTATACACTATACGGAGAGCCTGTGGTTCGTGCGTGTACTAATGAAGGAACTCATCACGTTGACATATCAGCTGAAGCTTTGTTTAATTGTCAAATGTACAAGAAATATCATCAAACGGCAGAGGAAAATGGGGCTTTAATTGTTGGAGCGTGTGGGTAAGATGAGATTCTTATGGTTTGTAATTGGTAATCAAAAATTCTTATTATATATATTAAATCAATTATTATTGTTAACATCTTACTATGTCCCGTCTGTAGGTACTGTTGCATACCATCTGACTATGGGTCAGCTTATTTGGAGAACAACTTTGATGGTAATTTTATTTGGAAGTTGTATGAGAAAATTGTAAATAATAAGCTTTCTGTCTTCCTTGATTTCGTAATGTGTGTTACAGGAGAATTAAATTCGGTTGACTCTATCCAGGCGTTTGGAACAATGGTATTTTTTAGTATAGAATCAATGGTTTGTTCAAGCTCATATCGCGTCATACATGATTTCTTAAACAGAACCTGAAAAGTAATTACGGAACGTACCACTCAGTCCTTTTAATTCTTCATCGATTATTCAAACTACGTGAATTTAAAAAAGAGATATTCTGCGAGCCGATACCAGAGTTCGAGCAAATGAATTCGTTTAAGTAATCAGTGTTTCTTAAACCTCGTTTAAAACTCTCTTAAAAATAATAATGCAAGTACAAATTCGTAAACCCGTTATTTCCAGACCAATTCACTATAATGAGGTTTTGAAACATTGGTGCGTGATGCTCCCCAACCCTGACTGCACATATGTACAGACAACTCAACAACTCCGAATTATGAAGAAAAAGCATCCCTTCCAAACGCAAATTCACGTACAAGTTCCCAATTTAGCATGGGCTATTTTTCTTCTGATTGCTCAGCTTGTCCTTCCTTTTCTCGTGTATTTCACACCAGTTTTGGACTTCATGCTGAATGTAAGCCGTTAAACGAATTCAGGAAATGAAAAGAAAGCGTAACTCTTTGTAAATCGTATTTCTGCATTTTCGCAGCACCCCAAACTCTGTTCGTTTGGCATTGTCACAGGGAAACAACCTACCAAAGAAGAGAACAATGTAGAATTCTCATGGACTTTAATAGGACGTGGGTGGGATAAGTCCACAACCGAGTGTGAGAATTATAAACAGCTTCGTCCAAATAAAACGCTTGTTTTAAAGGTAGTACTTCCAATAGCAATCCTCCTGCAACCAGCCACTTTAATTAATCTGATATGATGATTTACTGTATTCAAGATGCACGGTCGGGATCCAGCTTATGGTGCCACATCAATTATGCTAATCCAAAGTGCGGTTACTATTTTGAAGGAAATTGACAACATCCCATTAAAGTAAGCTTCGAATTTGAACTCACGAATCTCACGATTACTCAAAGCCCGCATATCGGTTGTGAGAATCCAATTGTATCATTTTTAGGGGAGGAGTGGTGACTCCAGGACATGCATTTGCAGATACAAAATTGGCCGAAAGGATGAACAAACGAGGCTTTAATTTCAAGCTGGAGAAACCAGTTATCACTGCACACCAATGATCTACATAATATCTGTTTATACTATTCATTACTGCTTTCATGCACTTGACTTGACTTGACGTGAGAACTTTGAACAGCATAATTATTCCTGGAGCCTAACACAAGAATGCACTCTCTTCCAGAGAAAGTGTTGATGAAAATGTTTCAGAATTAATGATTAAATACGATTAGAGTATGATAAGAGTTTACTTCAAACTACAAACCTACACAATGCATGAGTCCCTCACTATCAGTAGATCTGCCAGATCAGATGTTAAATACGCCATTATTTTACAACATGCATTTTATGGAACATTTATCTAGCAGAACCATTTCGATCTTTATCAAATAGTAGTCCTTGATTAGTTAAGTCATTGATTTCTCCTACCAGTGCAAATCAGTTTCTTAAGCACAACACTTTATATTATGTTTCATAACGTATTGAGTTTAATTAAGACATATTCAGTCCGGTTTATCTTTCAGAATTTGTGATTTACAACAATATTTAGGCTTTTTTACTTTTCTTGGAGTAGTAGCTTTTGTAGAAGAAGTGAGCGAAAAGAAAGACATAAGTTCCGTAGATTGCCCAAGACCAGTTGATGCTGGTGGGATCTCTGGCACAGGAACCTCCTCGTCTCAGAACAATATCGGTGTACGCATTCACACCCACAGCGATCACCATTTGAAGCAGTTGCAAGAAGGTCAGGCATTTCGACAGACTCCGTGGGATGGGAACTTTGAGCGACTGGAAACCCATAGAATTCTCATGTTTTATATCTCGTTTAGTAGTTCACTCAGGATTTATCAGTTTAACTTCATGTAGGTATACTTACCTTCAGTGCAAAGTACGGGTACATAATGCTGGAGAAAAAAATACACACGATCATTTTCTACTTTGTTAAGTAATTAAGCAGGAGGCTTGCATGAGAAACATGTAATAATTCACGATACCTGTGAACACCGAAGTTCATAGTTCCATAATAACGCGAAATTGGCTCAGCATATGGAACGGTGATCCAGGCCAGCATCATTGCAGTACAATGATGGTACCTAGAAAACAACCTTTTATTTCCACATCGTTTAAAAAAGAAAGGTTAGACGAGCATACCACTGAAGAAGAATTAAAGGTTGTTTCCTCAGTACAATAAATATGGTGTCACCTTCAAAGATTAAACCCCAATAGTAATGTTAGATAATGTCAATTAATGGAACGGAAATGATTCTTACCTAACTCAATGAACTTGGATAAGGCAAATACAACACTCCAATATGCTGCAATTAATTACCATTAAATTAGCTTATTTCCTGGTGAGCCAAGTAGCCTACTAATGCTTTCAATCTTACCAAATGGCTCGTTGAGTCCATCCCTAAGTAAAGTAGATAAAAGTTGCATTAATGTATTATATATATATATTACTTACAAATAGCATCTCATTTCAATTTGTATAACAATACCTGACGCAAGCAGATCGATGGAATCCATTAGGAGAGGTTAACACTGTCATAATCTCCGGTACAATTCTAACAAACCCCATGATTGAGAATATTCCCAATCCCAGATTCCACAAGAACAACGGTGTCTTCAGTTTAAGTGGCTGCCTATTTTTCATGTAAGACTGCAGGGAAAATATCACAATGACATACAGGGTGGATGCAAAGATCGGCAACTTCCAATTCACAGCCATGAAATGTTTCCACAAGGGATAGTCGATCTTCTCGAACGAATAGGATTCGTACCACGGAGGGTTCTCGTACTCCCAAGGGGTCCCATAAGTAGCCTTACTAGTGTTGGTCAGCAGCTCAATCATTTTAAATGAAAGTAATGAGATTTTCTCAATAAAAAAATCAAAGTTAATTGTCCTGTGTCCTACAGAAGAAGTCCCTAAACTTACTGGGAACCGCTACGGAGATTTATCTAACCAAATGCCCTTTAGACAGATGCTCGAAAACACTTCACCCTGTTAGAGATAGATTGGTCAGTAATCCTTCATGATGCAAGTTACACAACCTCGATTATTCAACTGAATCCGAGTAATTTATCCACTCAACCTTCCTTGCACTTAACATAATACTTTCTTGTGCGATACACAACTATCCATGAAGTCAGGGTTGGTGTTTTACACGGTGGTGTGACATGAAACCTGCGTGCACCCACATGTCATCATGGTACTGCTTTTTGCATTACTTGTATCCAAGTTCAGCGAAATGAAGCTCAAGGACGTATGTACATCTTATGCAAGAACTAAGCTAGCATACACTATTAACACTTTTCATCTTAATGTAATACAGTATTTTATATAGAGACGTGTCCATTCTTATATTTCACTTGTATATCTTATAAGGTCTTATTTCTCACTCGAAGCTGAGAAGACTCAAAAACACTCAACAGTACCAGCACAATCAGCAGTTTGATTCGTTTCTCTTATCTGTATCTCACACTTAACTCGTAACTAATTTATACATCCTGCTCAGATAAGTCCAAATAGGATTTTATAACTTCAAGCCAACTCATCAGCTTGTACAAAGTACAAAATACATTTCAATTTCATAATCTGACATAAAAATGGGAAACTACATATTTTAAAACAAATAAAAGCAATTTTCCTTCTAAATTCAAGTGCAAAACATCATCTCTATTTATTAGCCGTTTTAGAACTTCACTGCGAATACAGATTTGATACGAATAGGCTTGAAAAGCTTTACATTATTCTTTCTTAATCTTTCTGGACTCCACCACATAGGACCTGTAGAAGAAGTTGGCAAAAAGAATTAAGTACGAAGCGTATATCCACATTTGAACTCTAATGTTCTCATCCGATCGAGCGCATTCGATTCCTTGCCCTAGACAATATTAAATTACAAATTATTCCTCACCTACTTAAGATTAGTGCATGAGGAAATAGTATGGGAATAAAATATGTTAACGTGTGTAATTTACTTTTAATATAAACAGCGTAAATGTTAAGTACCAATCCCAGAGCCATTTGGCTCAATTGCAGTATAGTGATTCCCATCGAGAGTCGCTTAGGGAGTTTGAATCTTAATGCCTTTTGTTAAGTCAGAATCGCATGCTTAAAATAAATTCTCATGCATCAGTTATGAGAACAGTACCTACCTTGAATCCATAATAAGTATACATGACTCTGGAATTAGAGAGCAAGACCATCGTTGTAATTGATATATATCATGATGCCATTACTATGGTCTATACGATATGCTCATAAAACTCACAAATGCACGAAGAAGTTCATGCAGCCGACGTATCTGAAGATGGGCTCGGCTTGTGGGTAGCTCATCCAACTGACAATTAAAGTAGCCAAGTGATGATACCAGTGGAGAAATATCAGTGGAGTCTTCCGAAGAACGATGAATCCAGTGTCAAAAAGTTCCACGAGTTTTGACACACAAAATGCTACAGCCCAGAAGGGAGACGAAGGATTAAGTCCATCTCTGTAAACCAGCAGATGTACCTGGCAGACTCAACTATGAAAATGTGGATAGATTAGTTGTAGGTAACTTTACCTGACACACACAGATCGATAAAACCCATTTGGTCCATTGATGACCTCTCCCAGCTCCGGAGCCACTCTCAAGAAACCTATGAGCGAAAAGAGAGCAAGGCTAAAGTTCCAAACGGCCAGGAGTCCGCGCAGTTGGAATGGACTGCGAGATCTCATGAACATTTGGCCGAGGTAGATTAGCGCCACATAGAACGCTGAGATGTAAAGCGTCAGTGTCCAATTTTTCCAAAACCATTGTCGACTGGATGTTACATTTATGGCTTCAAACGGAAATGCTTCGTAGGATGGTGGGTTTTGGAACGGCCAGTCCACATAGGCTTCCTCTATAGGAGGAACCAATGAGGCTGCAACGAATGAAACCATTTTATACAAAAGCTCTTTGAATTTTGATCACTAATATTTGAAATTCACTCTCGAGTCTCGACTTACAAAACAACAGTTCCGAGGAAGAGGTACTCATTGATGGAGACGGAGTTAAAATCTATTCGTGTTCTACAAACCTTTATTAATGACACAAATGTACCGTGGGCTGGAGTGCCGAGAGCTGAAAGGGTCAATGTCTTCGATGTCTTCGAACGAATACGGAATGAACTAACCTTAAAGTCATTCGTCTACAAATTGTATCGTCAAATCTATTGAAGGCAAACATTGTTTATCGTGTGACAAGATTTCACCTGTTAAAGGATTTTGTCTGTAGAGGTCATCCTTAAGATCTACTCGAGTTTAACTAATTGCACAAGTGGTCATTATAAAGTCCGAAAGTAAAGACCGCTCTGCTTCACTTTCTCAAAGGTAAAGACCAATGACGCTACAAGAAAGACAAGTTCCTCTTTTATTTTAGCAGTTCACTCTCAATATGTTATCAGTTAGGCATAAAATGAACCTTACGAATATAGAACAATACAGTAGTAGTTAGTATAATCACATCATACAATCATCACTTTACAAGAAAGCTTACAGCGCTAATTGATTTCACAACGTTTTAATAATTTGACACATCTATTCACATCATTTCACTGTTTATCCCTTGTGGACATTCCTAATCACGCTCACCCGACAAACAACTCACGGCAGTGACCAATGCGTGTCTTGTACCGTAGAAAAACTGTTAAGGACTCGCTTGTGTACTAAATCGTG
>JAQGAB010003030.1:0-10469 GCA_034696565.1 Isotomurus graminis
CCTCCCAAGAATTACTCTGTAGAAAAATACGACTTGTTAGTTGACCGGTATTCTATCACACCGTTTGACATGCACAAAGGTCACATCTTTCGGGGATCGGTGTGGGGAAATGTGACTTCAAAGGAGATCGTAACAAATGGGACAGTGAAAGGACCAATTCGGATTTCCATCACGGCGTCTGCACATGGTCAGACGTCTCCTGAACTATGGACTATTCAACACCTGAAGGGTATCATTTATTATGCATGACGCGTCGTCTACGCGTTGAAAGAGCCTGTCAGACAGAAGAAGAGGAGTAGTAATTATTAATTAGTGTAATTGGGAGCTAATAATGAGGTGTGTATTGATTACAGGAGGAGATGTGGGGCGGAAATGGGGGAAGCTTTACTGGATAGGAGGAGTGTTCGTTCTGGTGGCAAGCGTGGGTGTCTGCTACTTTGGAAAGCGCTTCCAAGAGAAGCGACTTCGGAAACGGGAGAAAAAGAAGAAACAGATCGAGGTATCCGTCTCTTGTCGTGTCCCAGGAAGTGACGTGATGATTATGGGTGAGAGTGACTTGCAGAAGTGGGAGGTCCTGCCGAAGCCACAGGTCAACCGCTACTCCTCCAAGTGGGACATTGAGTACGAGAGTCTCATCATCGGAGAGGTCATTGGGATTGGCAATTTCGGACAAGTGAGGAAGGCTGAACTCCATCGCAATCGGACCAGGACAACTGTTGCCGTCAAGACTTTAAGAGGTAGAGGGACATGATATGCATTCGTACTGTTGAACTTGAAAGAACCAAATCTTTTGCTTGAATATTCAATCATATTTTACAGATGGATCGGACTCAACAAATTCAGAGAAGTTTCGGGAGGAGTTTGACATTCTACAGGGACTGGAACCAAACATGAACATCGTGGGACTGGTGGGAATTGTCAAGGAGCCTATTCGGGCTCTTGTTGTGGAATACTGCGATGCTGGAGATCTTCGGACTCACCTGAAAAAAGTCGGATTTCTAAAAACATTCCACTAATGTAATAAAGTGAGACTAACTGGCTACATTCATTTTGTAGGCGTTAGAGACGCAAACAGAAAAGCAACGAGGAACTCCAATGATGAATTCATCTGTTCATCTCTCCACGGCTGATAGTAAACACTTAAATACCATATTTAATTTCCATCATTTAACCAAAAAATCCATACACATATTACAGCGGTACGAGTTCAATTGGATATGGTTACAAACGAGTCATACTTCCTAAATGAACCGGAGACTGTTGTAACAGTAACGTTACAGGACTTAATGTCTTACTCATGGCAGATTGCGTGTGGAATGGTGAGAATAAAACGGTGTGACACGAGGATCTGTATGAAGAATAATGTGTATGTTCTCTTTCGGTCTACCAGGAATTTCTGTCGGGGAACAAAATAGTTCACCGGGACTTGGCAGCTAGGAACATTTTAATTTGCGGGGAATCGCGGACGCTTAAGATTGCAGACTTTGGACTCAGTCGTGACGTCTATGAACATAATTATTACAAGAACAAAACAAACGTAATGATGCCAATTAAGTGGCTAGCAGTTGAATGTCTCCTGCAGGATCTGTACACCACCAAATCTGACGTGTATGTCTCACGCACCCGAATCATTTTATTAACCTTTCTATATATACCGTTTCGTTTCGTACAGTTGGTCCTTCGGGGTTGTCCTCTACGAGATCTTTACATTTGGAGGTACAAGCTGTGAACATTTCTTTGTCGCAGCGTAAAGGAAATGAATGACGTTTCTGGCTCTTTGCAGGCAATCCATACCCTGGAATCCACAACTCAAGTGTGTTTGACTATATTAAGTCTGGATGCCGGATGAAGAAACCAGAATTTTGCCCGGACAATGTTTATGACTTGATGAACAAATGTTGGAGTGAAGACCCCAGCTTCAGACCTGACTTTTCGGCCCTACGACGAAAGCTGGAAGAACTGATTGAGACTTCTGCATACGTCCCATACATCAATTGCTCTTTGGACACCTCCGGTTACCACAATCCCTTCTCCCAGTAAATGTCGTGTACATGAAAAAAGGAACGATAATGAGCTTTGTATTCGTACTGGTGTTTAATGCAGCACACAAAACTAAAGTATACCTGAGATGATGTCATTCCACTATTTAAATAATCTTCGGTACAATATTACTAAATAATATATTCTGATGTATTTTACTCTCATGTTATTTATTGTGTGTAAATCAAGTAACCTCATCATGTGTATATAAGTGTGTATAACAGTTATTGAACCTCAAGAGACTTAATATTTGTGAATAAACTGTATCTGCAGCGTTATGTGTGTAGCAGAGCAAGTGAACAAACCCATTTCTCCGGATTTGTTCCAAGTCGATGGAATTCATGGGAGCATGTCATGCAAAAAGGAGAGAGATAAGCGAGTAATTTGATTCTTGCTTTAAGTCCTTGTTGGTTTGGGAGTGTCGAAAGGAACCGAAGAATCTTTTCTTTGACTGCAGTTGACTTTAATGTACAAAAAACGTGGTGGAGGCTTAACGAGGAATTGAGAGGGTATAATATATAGAGAAGTTCAAGTCATTCATAGGGCCAAATGGTGGCCTGCTGCTGCTGGTGGTGCTCTGGGATCCTATGCGAAGGGAACGTCTGTCTGGGGCGGTTGGAGACTCCGTGAGATGAGGTAATAGACGGAGAAAGTGAAGCTGCGGGGCGCAGGAGAGATTATCGATTGAGTGCCGGGTGAGTGCGGATCAATACTACGGAAAACATGGCAGGGACGGAAGCCAGTGGGCCTCAGTAGTGAGTCGACCTCTCAGCTCAGTGTGGCTTCCACAGCCGAAGAAAGTATTATCCATGTGAAGACTTCACTGAGATAATTCTTCACTGACACTATTAAGGATGTGGGGAGAAAGGAAGGAGTGAATGGGTGAGTTGTTCTGAGGAGGAGAGATGGACGCTGAGGGGGGACGCTTCGTCGTGGAGGGGGAGGATCACGAGGAGAAAGCGTTCCTCAGGAAGTCGACGTCTGCCCTCACCCGACGTCTCCACCGACCCCGACGTAGTCTCGCTGCCTTCAGCGAACTCAGCCTCAGTCGCTCGTCCTTTCGTCTTGAACAGGAGGACGACAGGTGAGTTGTATATATTCCCCTTTCTCATTAATAATACATCCAAAAGCCTTTTATACCAGATTTTCCTTCACTCCATCCATCTCTCTCCTAATCACACGTTCTCTATATATCTAATCTATTGCCTCCATTCTTTCCTGTTTACTTCATATACATCACAATCTCTCCTCTTCTTGACTCACACTAAATTATTCCAAAGAGACAAACAACTTTCTCCTAATAGCCGATGAAGAATTGTACTCAATAAAGGACAATTTAAATACGGAAAGATTTGTGCTTTCTCCTCAGAGGAGACATTGACAAAGCTCAAAAGAGCCTAGGGAGTTTGAGAAAGTAAAATAGAAGAGAAGTATCTCATATTTCTTGCCTTATTATGGAAAAGAACCCTTTCTCCCTCTAAGAAATCCGAGTGAATCACTTTCTCCAATCGCTTTTCAATTGACTTTTATTATTCCCTCATTTCTCCGTGTACAAATAAGGAGGAAAGAAGGAAGTAGGTCGATGATCAATACGCATTATGAGTGCTTCAATAAACCCACCTCATGAATATTCATGAAGGTGACCACAGTTATTGGTTTCATGTACAATTAACCACCCAATAAACGTACGTATACCTTAACTGTGTCTATAATATCAGTCTGTGTGTACGACGTACAGATATCGTATGCAAGAAAGGTAATTGAGAAGATGACAACCATTTTATGGCACCCTTGTGCCCCATTTCCTTACATGGCAAATAAAAATACACATTTACTACCAGATGCTCCTCATGTTTAATGCTACGTATACATAACCTTACGAATCGCTAACTTCTTGAACTACCAGAGAATAACTCTGTGAATTCAACATGTTGTGATGCTAAAATTACATGTTGTTTAGAGTTCGTGTGGAGTATTATGTGAACGAGAATACGCTGCGAGAGCGACTGCACTTTTACTTCTTCAAGAACCAGCGATCAAGTCTGAGAATTCGGATTGCTCGTTTCACCCTGAAGCTCCTCACTTGTGTCTTGTACATCGTCCGCGTGGTTATGGACAAGGACCCCACCTACGCTAGTTGGTAATGGAAATCAATGGCTTCTGAATTAGTTGAATTACTCTCCAGAGTCCGCAGACCGTTTTTTGTCAGACTTTTCCATTGTCCAAACAGAGACTCTAATTGAATTAAATGTATTGAATAGCTACGAATGTTCACCGTCGAACAAAACAGAGTACCTGATGGCGTTGGACAAGACGGAGGAAGAGTTTTTGGAGGATCCGGTGATAAACTGGGACGCGATGTGGTGGGTGGATCGTCCGTTGGAACTCTGGGTTGTGCATGTGATCTTAGCTCTAATCAGCTTCATTGAGACTATTCTCCTCCTCTACCTCAATTACAAGGCAAGGATTCATTAGCCAGATGGCTTCTCTATTCTGTAATTTGCTCCAAATATGTCAAAGGGCTTATAGGGAGATTGTTTGTTACAGGGGAACGTGTTCCAGCAACTCCTCACAAGGAGATTCGGTCTCGAGTTGTTTGCTACGGTGCCATTTATTGTGACGCTGTTCCATCCGCCGCTAAGGAATCTCTTTGTCCCTGTCTTCCTCAACTGCTGGCTGGCCAAATATGCACTAGAGAATATGTTCAATGATCTCCACAGAGCGATGCAGCGATCTCAATCTGCACTTTCTCACCAACTCACCATTCTGATGGTCACTCTCCTCTGCTTAGTCTTCACTTCTGTCTGTGGTGTCCAGCATTCCCAGCGTGCGGGTCATCGGAGACTCAATCTCTTCCAGTCTACATACTTTGTAGTCGTTACTTTCTCCACTGTCGGGTAGGAAAATTACTATGTGCCCACTTGCATGAGAAGTATTGCCCGGATAGTTTCACTGATATGATCTCATTTCACATTTCTCGGATGGTATTGCAGATACGGGGACTTTGTTCCGGATATCTGGCCTTCGCAGCTCTTCATGGTGGCAATGATATGCATCGCGCTTATTGTGCTTCCTACGCAATTCGAACAACTGGCTTTCACGTGGATGGAACGACAAAAGTTGGGAGGCTCGTATTCATCCCACCGCGCACAACACGAGCGACACGTAGTCGTTTGTTCCACTACTCTCCTTGCGGACACTATCATGGACTTTCTGAATGAGTTCTACGCGCATCCCCTTCTCCAGGTACTCATTGATTACTAAGAGCCTTAAGTAACCCAACTTCAGCCTGTTACTCTTACTTGTGACCGTAGGACTACTTCGTGGTTCTCCTGAGTCCAATGGAACTGGACCCAACAATGCGGATGATCCTACAGGTCCCAATGTGGGCACAGCGCGTAATATACATCCAAGGCTCCTGCCTCAAAGACGCTGACCTCACCCGCGCGCGTATGGGAGAGGCCGAGGCTTGCTTCATCCTCGCAGCACGCAACTACGCAGACAAGACCGCGGCCGATGAGCACACGATTCTCCGCTCATGGGCTGTCAAAGACTTCGCCCCTGTAGTCCCGCAATACGTACAAATCCTACGCCCTGAAAACAAACTCCACGTCCGTTTCGCCGAGCACGTCGTGTGTGAAGACGAGTTCAAGTACGCCCTTCTCTCCAACAATTGTCTGTTCCCCGGCACCTCAACGCTAGTCACACTCCTCCTCCACACGTCCCGTGGACAGGAAGGACAGACGTCCAAGGAGGAGTGGCACCGTCTCTACGGAAAGTGCAGTGGCAATGAGATCTATCACATACGTCTTGGTGACTCGCGTATCTTCGGAGAGTACGAAGGCAAGAGCTTCACCTACGCCTCCTTTCACGCACATCGCAAGTACGGCGTCGCTCTAGTTGGCGTACGTCCTGCACAGTTGCCCGAGTTCTACGAAGACACGATCCTTCTCAATCCTGGACCTCGACATATAATGAAAAAGTCGGATTTATGTTTCTACTTGTCCATAACGAAGGAAGAGAACTCAGCATTCCTTGGCCCGACGCCAGCCACCGCCCCCACGAAGGACCCTGACTCCCCCCACAAGAGTGAGGATGAAGAGGTCTCTCCTGAGGAACAGCAACCAATTAAGGTTGAGAAGGCTAAGATGACTGAGGACAATGTGACAAACTTCGTGACGGTAGCGACGGAAGGACTCCCTCAACAGACAATTCAGATCTCAGTTGACCACATTGGAGATGAGGAGAGACGGAAGTCAGCATGCCCCACGCCTGACCTCAACCTTCTCGCCCTTCCCAGATCCGCCGAGCAGAGATCCAGTGAGTCTGAAGGTAGTTGTAGTAGCGTTCCAGGAACAGGAGGAATTACTGATTGGTTCCTTCTTTGCGTGTGTAGACAGTAGACGCCCAAGCATTCTTCCGGTGCCGGATAGGTTGCCGGAGAATTACGAGACACCGAAGGAAGGAAGTACAACAGATATTGATGTTGAGCCAGCCCATGGTGCCTCTGATGGCGGAGCGACGAGTGATGAGGGAGACGATGACGTGCCATGGATTGGTCCAGCGGAGAAGATGCCGCAGTTCATTAAAGGGTTCCCACCTGTATCGCCGTACATTGGAGTGACGCCTACGCTGTGTTACCTCCTTCGGGATAAGAAACCGTTGTGTTGTCTCCAACTGGCACAGGTAAATTCACATAAACGGCTACGTCTATTTCAAAGCTTCACTGTGAATCCAATGCAATCAAAAAATGTATTATGCAGGCCTGTGAACACTGTGCAGCCCGAACAGCCTACGACTACAAATGGAAAAACAAGACAATCATTCTCGCGGCTGACTACGCGTCAACAGCAATCTACAACTTTATCGTTCCACTGCGAGCGCACTTTCGACCGAAGGCGAAGCTGAATCCAATCATTCTCCTTCTGGAGAGACGTCCTGACACAGCCTTCCTCGACGCAGCGTCGTACTTTCCAATGATCTACTGGTTTCTGGGGAGTATCGATTGCATGGACGACCTTCTCCGTGCCGGCATCACCCTCGCTGAAAGCGTCGTGGTCGTCAACAAAGAGTTGTCCAACTCTGCAGAAGAAGACTCGTTGTCTGACTGCAATACCATCTGCGCCGTCCAGACAATGTTCCGCTTCTTTCCGCACATCAAAATCGTCACTGAACTTTCAACATCCTCCAACATGCGCTTCATGCAGTTCAGGGCCCATGACTCGTATGCCCTCCACCTCTCCCGCATGGAAAAGGCAAGGTCACTTTCTCTAATCCACACGCTACAATAACTAACATCATTTGATCATTTTACTCTAAAATTGCTGTTCCCCAGAGGGAAAAGGAAAGGGGCTCACACATCTCTTACATGTTTCGTCTACCGTTTGCTGCGGGAAGCGTCTTTGCAGCGTCAATGTTAGACACATTGTTGTACCAAGCCTTCGTAAAGGAGTACTTGATCACTTTCGTCCGCCTTCTCTTGGGTATCGATCAGTCACCCGGCTCCGGCTTCCTCACTTCAGTACGTATAAAGTACCACACTCCATATTGTCTAATTCATTTTATTACTCGGTAGACTTCACAAATAGACTTGTCCCTCGAGTGCTTGCTTAGTTTCTAATCAAATGACGTTGTGTGATTGCTTTATGTTTACCTTCCAACTCCTCTGGGACTCTCCCGTGTAGCTTTGGTTCCATTTCCCCTGTGGAAATGAGTTATAGTAGGATTGGATAACAAATATTTGAAGTGGTGGGGATGTGCTTTACATTTACAGACACAGATTACCAAAGAAGATGTATGGATCCGAACATACGGAAGGTTGTATCAAAAACTGTGTTCTACATCATGCGAGATTCCCATAGGCATTTACCGAACGCAAGACTCCCAAACGGAGGCTGATGAATCGTATTTCGATGACACTGAGACTCCCTTTTCATCGTCAGAATCTACAAACAAGCGAGGCTCTTCCACAGGGGCCCAACGTGGGAGTGGTGGGTCATCAACTGAACCCAAGATGGGCCCATACAGACGCTGCTTCCAAGGAGCCTGTGGTTCTGACAGGAGCTCATTTACATCTGCAGCGTTGACTGTAAACGATGAGACGAGAGATTCGGACTCGCATGCTCAACTTATCGAACGAGCAGAGATTGCGAATCTGGTGCGATCGAGAATGCAAAGTTTGGGACTTCCTTGTAACGAGTCAGACCTCCAGTTCTCTGAGAAACGCAACTCTCTGTCCTTCGTTATTATAAATCCCTCGTGTGACCTGAAATTAAAGGAGGGCGACCTAATATACCTCATTCGTCCCTCCCCCTTCTCAGCCACCAAGACCTTCGAGAGACACAACTCCAGGAGAAAGTCAACCTTAAATCCTATCGCTAACAAGAGTCCAAGTGGAGGAGGACCATCCTCCAATCCTGATGACCTACACAAGACTTCCCTCAACATGTTCAGGGAAAAGGGGGCTCCCCGCAGGAGATCTTCATCGGGTAAGCTACCATCTGTGACGGTAAATTGACCTTAACTAACTATTTGAATATCAATCTCAGATTCCCCCAGACTACGTGCAAACTCTTTACGAGTATGTCCATCAGACGACATCCTCCTGCGTCGATCAAACTCCCTTCGTCAGGGCTTGGCAGGACCCCGTCGTCCCCACGACGAGATAGGACTACCAATAATCTCAAAGGCACCGTCATGCACTGTCCACAGAACCCCCAGTCTCGGAGTAAACGGAACAATGGACGTAGAGATATCGTCACCTCCAGAAGAAACCTCATCAGAAGGACCTTCCCTTCAAGGGACCATCGTGTGATCTTCCCCAAATCTCCAATTGTGTCAACTTTAATAATAAGAATGTCTTCTCTGATGGTGACAACCAACAATGGCCTTCTCACAGAAGTCTCACTCTTCCTTAAAACTTAATTTAAGCACTTTCAATACTCTTCATCCTCTCACTATTTAATCTCTCCTTCTTTCTGTCTAATAATAACCTAATAAGTTCCCTGTTCGCACATATTTGTGGATTACAAAAGACAATATAGATAGACTACCTTCTATTTCTACTTCCTACACACATACAATCTAATGTACACTTTTGCAATAATCAATATACACAATACGTAACTTGTACATGCGTATTCACACATATATGCAAACAAGATATTAAGATATTTAAACAGTGAGTATCAAATCATCGCACAGGACGAAGGATTATCCTCCGGGGCGAAGGGTATTCTTCTACACATAAAACAAATGAGCTGGAGTACTCATCATCATCATCTCTCGACCAAAAATGTTGGCTGCGAACTAATGTTATTTAATACTTATTAATAAGTGTAACAAGAAGACCTTTTCATTAATAAAACTTGAGACATTCCTTTTCAAATATTCGTTCCTAAGTTGATCATTAAGCATTGCATAATGATGATGTGTGAATGTGGAGATATGCCAGCCCAACTCCATCCATGTAATATACTAATCTTTTGAGATGTGTAGTCATTTTGAGGAGATGAAACATTATATTACACACATATCTATGGGAGAGACTCCAAGTGTGTCCGGAGGCTCAACTTCAAATGTTTCCAAAGGTTTTCTCGGCGTTTGCATAATAACAATGAATATTGTAAAAAATGATAAAACTAGATGTAAAGGTTCGTTCTCGTTGGCACTTTCAATTAAGTGCGGAAAGCTATACCAGTCAACAGATTTTCCAACAGACAGGGATGCTGCTAACGCTAACGGTGCCTTTTCATTAAAACTTCCTTTGAATATTCGTTTCCCCGTTACTCATATTGCTCATATTAACTCAAGCTTAAACATAGAGATGCATGCAACACAGTGGAAGATGCTCAAGTTGCTGGTGAGCAGAGGGAGAAGTCTGCCAGCCCAGCTGCATGCAACACGAGAGATTTGTTGGGAGAGAAAGCAGGTGAGTCGAGTAAAAGCACTTCGACTGCACTCGGTAATTATTAAATGTGCGAACAACTAACACACAAAGTGACTGAGACTCCCCTCGTTATTAACTCAGGTATTACGTGTGGCGGTGTGGACAACATGGTACACGCTCACATATTTATCTGTACATCAATAAATTAAACAAACATACGTGTCCACACAGAGTTTATGACTGAGAAGTTCAAACACGTCACTTCTGGCAGCTCGTCTGGCACTTAATAATTGACAAAAGTACAATAATTGTTTTGTGGAAGATGGAAAGCAAGTGAACAATAAGGACCAAATTGTAATCATGTCTTATTTCTGGTGTGGAGAGACCCTTGAAGATTTCCTTTTTAAAGGACTTAACACACATTCATGGCAAGGTAAGTTTGATTAATAATTAATACTTTAATACTTAATTAAATACATTAGAACTAATTATTGATATTTGTTAGGTTTGCTGGGCCTGTGCGTGGGACTTGTGAGTATTG
>JAQGAB010003031.1:0-10468 GCA_034696565.1 Isotomurus graminis
GGGAGAAACCCTGACACAGTTTATTAAGTTAAGGGTCAAAGGTCACATTTTTCCAAAAAATGTTGAGTTTGGCTTTATGCGTCTTAAGAGGTTGTATTGTTAGTCACTTAGTTATTTATGTATAATAATAATATAAAAGCTGTTAAATTATTTCTTCCTCAAGCAGGATATTTTTCTGTGAACATTTTAAACACGACACTTCTTCGTCGAGATTACGCAGTTCAATACACAATCACACTCGGGATTTTATTATTACGATAAGCAAAAGCAGGCCTGTCGCAAAACGGGAGCAAGTTTTAGAAAATGAAATTCACTGGAAACTGTAAAATTCGCAAGTATAACTGATTATGATGGTTTGCGAATTCTAGAGTTTCCAGTAAATTCCATTTTCTATTACTTGCTCCCGTCTTGCGACGGGCTTGCTTTTACTAGTTGGTATTAAAGTTTGCCCTTCAGTGGAAGTATGATTCTGTTCCCCATTACATTCTTTTTGTTCAGGGTTTTCTCAGGTTCTTTTTTAGAGCCTTTCAATATTCTTATTCAGGCCCTGAACTGTTTCCCCAATCTGGGTCCGTCAATCTTTCAATTCAGGGCTGTTAGTACACTTCAATCACCAAGGCTGTCCAATTACAAGTACCTGTTTTTTGGAATTTTTCGCCCGAACGTGGACAATTTTTCAGATTTTGACCTTTCTATTTTATTATTTTATTATTTTATCAAAATTATTAGCTTTTTGAGGATTCATTTAGACTAAATCAGACAAAACGTGGGTAGTAATTGGGAATGTAATTAACTACTATAAATTAGTCATTTGAAATTAAATAAATTTCCAGTAAAAGTAATTTGTAATTGGACTTTGAATGTAATTGTAATTATAACTGACAATGAAATAGTCAGAGTATTTAACAAGATATGAAGATTTTGGGTACATAGGGTAAACTGACATCCTTCAACTTAAACGTTGGTAAAAAAAAATACCCTGCCCATATTAACGTTTATAGTAGGAGATTAATTTCGAACTGCGCAACAAAGCTTACGTAGGAAGAAGAAAAGAGTGAAGGTCCCATCTTCCCCAATGAAGCTCCAATGATAAGTCCCCATAAAGAAGAGCGTTTTCCTTATAGAGGCGTACCATTGCAGGGTCCTCCTTTTAACATTGGGTAAAATGGGACTTTCACTCTTCCTTTCTTCCCACACAAACTTTGTTGCGCGGTTCCACTTAATCTCCTACCTTAAACGTTAATATGGGCAGGGTACTTTTTTACAAAAGTGTAAGTTGAAGGATGTCAGTTTACCCTATGTACCCAAAATCTTCATATCTGGTTAACTACTCTGATTATTCCATTGTGAGTTTAGTCCAAAATGTAATTGTGATTAGTAATTAGTAATGACGATACTGTCAATCACATGGGAATTAAATTGGATACGTAAATACTATACTGCACACAATCTGATGATGAAATTAGGTGTGTTCGAACTGGAGTTAATAATGTGGTACAGCGATGCTAGGATGTGAATGGTTCTTGAGAGGAATGAGTGCAACTGCTAAAATCACGTTTAGTCGAACGTAAGGAATCGCTGGAGGAAGGGCAGTTCCAATGAACTACAGAAAAGCACCCTGGCTGTGGTTATGGATACGGTAACCTCATGATTCGCGCGGTTTAGTGCCATAAGTGGTAGTAGACAGTGGAGGGCAGATGCTAGTAATCCACCCTTTTAATAAATCAGCACGCACCACCTATCAGTACTTGCCGAACGCGGTGAAAAAAGGAAATTACACCACATGTAGCGAATTATTAAGGAGATTTGTATTTACCCATCCCTGTAAATAATTTTAAGTATCGTTGTCACTTACTTCATTGCGACTTTATGAATAGTTAAAATTTTCCGCAGGATAACCACACAAAAGTAATTCCCCATGGATTGACGGATGTAAATTCGTCAGAGGAAAACTATTTATTGTAAATTTTGTAGGGTTGTCTTCAGGGAAAAACCAAAATAATGAGGTGTTCCAGGTTACATTTTTAAGTAGAGTTCTAGAATCTACAGTTGGATTTAATAAAACATGGCATTTAATACTGCTGGGGTGGGGGTGTTATGTTGCAAGGCTAAATACGGAACCCAATCAGTCGGTTTCAAATTTATGTTAAGCTAAAGTACATTTTGGAATTTAAACCTCCATGAGAAATATCTAAAATAAGTATTAGACACACACACAATCTCCTGGGTTTCCAGAGCACCCTTTTTAGCCCAGTCAAATGGCATCCAACATAAAAGTGTTAAAGATACTTAATTCAGGAATAATTTACTGCAAAGAATATTTGTGCCTTAAATTGTCACAAGTTGCAAATTTGGCTGGGCTATAAGAGGCTGCTCGGAGAAGGTTTTATATTTAGTTTTAAAATAAATTGGGATTTGAACTGCTTTATGCATTAACTTGTAACATTTACACATATTTGTAATGTTAAGGAGTCTTTCACACAATAATTCAAGCATTAATGCTGTGCAAATCTAAAATGCACCCATGTTATAAAGGTTGTTAATAACGAGATGTACTTGTATTCTGTGAAACCTAAAACTCTCTCATTTATGCTATTTTAATACAAAAGGGTAAAGAGGATTCAGTTATTGTCGATATTTCAGATGTTGCTGTACAAACAAATTAACCATAGGATTAAGAATGTCATTGACTGCCCTGTGATTATTATTCATTCATTATATATGTTATGCTTACACTGTACTTTCCGATGAAACAGATGAACCAAATATACCAACACACTCACAACTTTTAACTTTAGGACCTCCCTTTACTTGCAATGCGTATCAATTCAATTTTAATTGCTACATTAATACTTTGACTCAAAATGTTGATACATATACACATGAAAGCTAAATGGGATTTATTAATACTCGTGAATGAATTAAGGTGCAACGATCAATATATTAACAGAATACAGATCCTCATAAACTCGTATTCATTATCGAGTAATTGTAGCTTGAGTTTCTCTGAATAAACCATGTGTTAATAAAATCATTTGCATGAAAAAAGGACTTAAACTTTAAACGGTTAGAGATGCATGATGAACTGAAATAACCAAACAGTTTATGCAGCTCAAGTTTTTTAATTGCAACGTCTGCATTACTAAACTAAATCAAGTTATTCAGAGTCAAAAGAGTTGCTGACCTCTTTACCAACTGATGCAAGATTGTATGGAATTAAAAGAGTCAGTCACCATTCGCCATTTGTAATTAAATCAACCTTCTTTCTCCCACAAAAATAATTCAACGTATTTTCAATCCACCACCGTTTTTGGTACAAAAAACACATTGCCAACACTTCGACTTGATTCCACCGTCAAAGCCATGGAGTGGATACTTCCGATTCTTGCAGCAGTTAGCGCAGTTACCTTCTCCTTCAGCCATCCAAAGTAAGTCATAACTAATAACTCTAGTGAACACTCTATCTAGCAAGTTTGGTTCAGTAGGTCGCAAATATGTGAATACAACATTAATACATCTATCAAACAAACCAACACGAATATGAACTAAAATATCGTTAAACTCAATTATCTCAAACTTGTCTTGTAGACTTTTATGAATCCCGAGTATCATGCCTTTAGTAAACCTACCCATTGTGCATTCTCTCACTCCGAATTTCTCTAAAATTATGTAGTCTGTAGTAATTTTTTGATTAATGAAAGGGTTGCGATGCCAGGTCTCACATAAACAAAAAATAGCAGTCTTACAACCAATAATGTCTCCGTAGAATAGTGCTGATTTGTTTTTTAGTCCCTCGATGTTCCAAAATAGAAGTCTGAAATCTTGAATTGATGATTGTTTAGGCCGGCCGAATCCTCAGGAGTCCTGCGAGTCCATCGGTGGTGCTGTTCCAGAGAATTTGTCGTTTGTTTCCCTCAAGTTTCCTGTCGTTGAGTCGACGGTGTAGATAACTGTCCGAATCCCATCCGAGTAATGCAGCCTATCCGATCTGATCCACGTCTTGGCATATGGATTGTTGTCTCTTAGTTCTTTTCTCTTTTGGTTTAACTTTGTTTGAAGTTGTCTCTTATCCTTTGAAAGGTCATCATTGATGAATATTTGAGTACCCTTAAGTCGTTTCCGAAGGCTGAAGATCAGGAACTTGTCACGCATTCGTAGCAGCTTGACCAAAACGGGACGCTTGCTTCCACCTGGTTTGCCAAGTCGATAGGCGTGCTCGTAGTCGATTGTGGTTCCAAGTGTACTCTCAAGGTCTGTCAGCTTAACGTGCAGATCTCCCAGTTTTTCGTTCGGTACTTCATTAATTCCATGGATAACAATATTTCTTCGTCTCCCTTGTTCCTCTAGTTTGTTCAGTGAACTTCTCAGTCTTAGGATTTCATCTTGGGCTTGTTGCAATTTTTCCTCCATTATCTCTTTCATAGACTCTACTTCAGAGGTGATGTGAGTGCGAATTCTGGCTTCACTTTTGTCGATGAGATCACTCATTATTCCTTTGACTTCTGATGCAGTTAACGCCATGTCGATTCTCTGTTTAATTCGGGGATTCTGAACAGTACTCGGTGACGGGGATTCCGTAGGTGTACGAGAAAGAGGTCGTTTACGGTTTGGAGTCTCACTTTGCCCACTACTCATGACCAAGTAAATGGTATAGTCATTTGGGCTTACAGCTCCGGGCTAGTCTCGTGAGGAGGTATGTTGGATGAGAGATGTTGATGCCTCGGAGGTTAGACTGAGTTAATACATTTGTATTAATTCGATAGAAATATATTATCTACTTAACAATCTGCAGTTCCTTTGCGAGTTATCACACACACAATCTTGACACCAGCTTAAGTTCATACATAGTAAGCTTCAAGTCATTGTTAAACTGCAATGTATTAAATAAATGGTAACTTCAACTGTATAGGTTTATCACGGAACACCCAGTAGAAACAGTGAGCGTCATTTCTCTTCCAAAAGCAAGAGGTTTTTCCTGACAGGTCCGTGTAAGTAACTACAGAACATTTAAGTAGTTGTGGAGACAACAGTATACCAGTATATGTTACAAATCAACTGAATTTATAAAGACTGCGAATGGACTGACAATGCAAGATTTTTGGACGATTTTTGAAAAATTCCGTATCTCACCCAATGCATTTTTCGTATCTCGCCCAATGCAATTTTCTCTCTCCCCTTATGAAGATTTACACAGGGAGCAAGTGAAACTTAGCATTGAGTGAGATACGGAATTTTCACTTTTCTTCTCCGCCCCACCCACCTACCACTCCCCTACCTCAGCAGTGGTGGCTTAATCACGAGTATCTCGTTTTAAACCCAGCATGGGGAGAAACCCTGACACGGTTTATTAAGTTGAGGGTCAAAGGTCACATTTTTACAAAAAATGTTTAGTTTGGCTTTAAGCATCCAAAGATGTTGCATTGTGAGTGTAAAGACTTGACGAATGTTGAAGTGGACATTTGCAAGGACTTAAGTGGCAAACGCTACGTAAGAAGAACCGGTGTGAATGGATGCCAAGACGATGCTGAACGAGTGGAATGCTGCTTACCTCTCCCACCTGGAAGTAACTTATTCCACGTACAAACATTAAACACAATTAACTCATTTACTATTCCAGGTGTCCAATGGACCAAAGGATGTTACACACTCAATTATTCACCCAGTACAGCCTGCATAACTGAGCTCGGCCCCGAATCCAGAGACACTGGAAAGGCCCAGCCCTGCACCGAGATACTTAATGGGACAAACTTTCAATGCGAACTTTAATCTGTTTCTTAATAAATTCTTATTTATTCATTAAGATGTTCGTCTTAACTACTCAGCTGTGGTCTTCAGTTGGGTCTTCGTCAGTCCATCCTTCATCGTGTGTTTCAGGATCCTGTGCGGTTTGGCTACTTTGGCTGTCTCCCTGCAACTCACTCCGCTGGAACTTCTTGGAAACACGTGGAAAGCACGTGCAGTACGAATTCTTTCCATCCGTACAAACCAAAGCTTCTGACTTAGGAGATCTGCAGTTCCCAAAGTGACACGAGTCTCGTTGGTTGTTGCTGGGCTTTCTACACTTTCCACAAATGTAGAGACTTCCCTTCAGGGCCGAGGGACATGGGGAGGGACAATTGCAGTACCCTTCGTCCACATCGCAACTCTGGAATGTTATCGTCACTCCACAAATCATCGCACATGGAATTCGCTCCTTAGCTTTGCATGGAAGGACTTTTGTTCCAACGACACTCCGACCCACAAACTGCAAGTCAACTCTATGAAACTACCAAATCAGCAGCAATTAGTGACCAGCTGTATCCTAACTTAAGTTCTAAAGTACCTGAAAGATGATGAGAGTTAAGTAGAGAAAGCAACTGTAAGGACTCAGACTCATTCTAGAGCAAAAGAAAGGTCCACCACTACAAGACAGAGGGACATTCACAGGTGAACAGACAATAAAAGTTTAGAACGTTAACAATTAATCTTAATTAGGCTAGCCTACTTTCTCCGACAAACTCACACAATTGCTTCCTTCTATTCCTACAAGGTCATCATTCTTTCATTCAAACATTTATTACGTTACCCATTACTCGTTAATCACAAACAACATAGCCTTAAAATTAATTAGTCATTTCTCATCAAGCTTCTTTGGCATCTCAAGCAGCTGGAGGATTTAGGGAGATGAATTCAAATGAATATTCCATGAATGAAGCTTGGGACTATAAAAACGAGTAAATATTTAGTTTCATTGGGAATGCCAACCAGAATCGTTTAATTCCCACCAGCCCAAATCACTCCATGTGAAATCTCTCCTTCACACTCGTTGCAGTAGGCAACCCGTACTTCACACTCCTCCACACTCACCATGTAGTCCACTTGTACTTCAAGTCATTTTTTGCTCCTTAAGTTGTCAGTCCAGAGTCCAGATTACTCATCGTCCTTTATTCATTCTTTTGACATTGACACACAGCCACAGCTGTACGCATCTAAAGTGTAAACATACATAAAATTAAGACTATTTCTCTTATTAACCTGAGTAAACCAATCCCTGTCTTTTAAATAGTCCTGCTCCTCCTAAACAGACGAAGAAGATGCCTGGACAACCCGGGTGGACGAAGAAAGACATTCCCGATTTAAATGGAAAGACCGCAGTAGTCACTGGAGGTAACGGAGGTCTTGGATACGAAGTATCTCTCGGCTTAGCTGAAGCCGGAGCGTCAGTAATCATCGCAGCTCGTAACCAATCAAAAGCGGACAAAGCCATCGAACGTATCAAATCAACTTGTCCAGCTGCACACAAGTCTCATTCCTCAAATTGGATCTAACAAGTCTCTCCTCTGTCCAACAATTCGCCGAGTCAATTAACTCCAGCAACGAACCTCTGGACATTCTCGTGAACAACGCAGGAGTTGTCCTTCCCCCAACAAGAACTTTGACAGAAGATGGATTCGAACTCCAATTCGCAACAAACTATTTGTCTCACTTTGCACTCACAGCCGCTCTCCTTCCTTCACTAAGGAAATCTTCTGCCTCACGAGTCGTGAATGTGTCAGGTGGGTTGGCCAAATACGGAAGAATCCATTTCGAAGACTTGCAATTCGAAAAGACTCGGATCAGCTGGAGAACTCCGGCACAAACTAAACTGGGGAACCTTCTTTTTACTTTCGAGTTCCAGCGGAGAAGCGAAGAAGGCAGGTGGGGTGTGGATTCAATTGCTGCGCATCCTGGACTCTGTAAATCCGATGGAGTTGCTAATGGACCCGGACTGAACAGTTTCTTAGGCGTTATGAGCCGATTAGGAAAGTTCCTCCTACCCGAGACAGCAGCTGGAGCTCAGAGTATTTTATACGCAGCTACTTCTCCAGACGCTAAACCAGGAGGGTACTACGGCCCTCAGGGTCCACTGGAAATGAGGGGAAGAGTCGGACCTGCGACAATACCGGAATTAGCACAGGACACTGAAACTGCTAAGAAACTGTGGGACGTGTCTGTTCAATTGAGTGGAGTCACTTGGCCCCAATAATTCCAGTTTACTCCAACTCTGTCACTTTAATTAGTTTTACTGTTTTATTAAAGATTAAGTGAAGAGGTTCAGGTATTTCTTCACGAGACAATTAAGTCATTCAAATAACAAGTACACATGGACATTTGTATTTTATAACTTAATTCCAAATTAATAAAGAATATTCATGTGTGAATATTAACCACACAACGTTTGTGCAGTCGGAAATGTTCATTAAGTATTTAATGCTCTGCATTAATTTATTCTGTTGCAAATCCTCTCAACAATAATGCAGACAGGCCGAGATTGCACATAAACCTGCTGTGCTACTGGAACTCAAGCACACTCTGCCTGTATTTTTTGCTGGTCAAATTACTCACAGGGCAATTGCATAATAACTCTACACTCTCATCCATTACTCCATGAAATACTACCCACAGCTGCTCATCTCCTCAGTTAATCAAGTGGAAATATTCTCAGGTAAATATTCAATTAATAATCACACAAACTTGGAGCATAAAGGTTCCTTAAATATTTAATGTCCTTTTAGTTCTGTCCAGTTCCTTAGTACTTCTGAAGAACTGAAGATGCCTGGAGAGCCCGGGTGGACGAAGAAAGACATTCCTAATCTACAAGGAAAGACCGCAGTGGTCACTGGAGGTAACGGAGGTCTTGGATACGAAGTATCTCTCGGCCTAGCTGAAGCTGGAGCGACAGTAATCATCGCAGCTCGTAACCAATCAAAAGCTGACAAAGCTATCGAAAGAATCAAATCAACTTGTCCAACTGCCAAAGTCTCATTCCTCAAATTGGATCTCAGCAGTCTCACAGCTGTTAAACAATTCGCCGAGTCATTCAACTCCAAAAACGAACCTCTGGACATCCTCGTGAACAACGCGGGAGTTGTCCTCGCCTCAACAAGAACTCTGACAGAAGATGGATTCGAACTCCAGTTCGCAACAAACTATTTGTCTCACTTTGCACTCACAGCCTCTCTCCTTCCTTCCTTAAGAAAATCCTCTGGCCCAAGAGTCGTGAATGTCTCTGGCGCAGGTGCAAAGTACGTATCAATCAATTTCGAAGATCTCCAATACGACAAGCCGCCGATGAGCTGGAGATCCGCCGCCCAAACCAAATTGATGAACCTTCTCTTCACTTTTGAGTTCCAACGGAGAAGCGAAGAAGGGAGGTGGGGCGTGGATTCAATTGCTGCGCATCCTGGAGCTTGTAAAACGGATCTTGTAGCCAATGGAGGTGGTTTCATGGGAGTTATCTTCAGACTTGGGAGCTTCTTGATCCCCGAGGCAGCAGACGGAGCTCTGTCCGTTTTATACGCAGCTACATCGGGTGATGCAAAGCCTGGAGGTCTACGGACCTCAGGGTTTGTTTGAAATGCGTGGCAGCGTTGGACCTGCGACTGTTCCTGCGTCTGCAAAGGATATTGAGGTGGCCAAGAAGCTGTGGGATGTTTCATTGCAGCTCTCTGGGGTCACTTGGCCTTAAATGTTAATCTTGAGCTCTGTCTTCGAGAGGGATGGGGAGAGTATTTGTTAATTAATGGGATTGTCACATGTTTCTTAAATAAACTTTAAGTCTGATGGAACACTCAATTAAGCAGCTGAGACTTTCCACTGATCATCTGCAGTCTGCAGTAGCATTAGCATTAGCGTCTGGTTGGTCACTACGGGGGTTCCTACACAAATCTATGAGACTCCCCTTAAGGGCCGAGGGACAATTGCAGTGAACTGAAGTACCCTGAGATGACACAGAACTCCTGGAGTGTCCAGCCTGGATGTGAGGGAGTTAATGAATGACTCACCTAAGAAATCCCTGAGGCAAAATGAGACACATGGAGTCAGCTTAGCTTTCAAATGTTTAATTTAAATTCATTAAGACTTAAGTCAGAATAGTGCGGGGGCTTTAGTGTTACAAGAACAAGTCGGATGAGATCTCCGCGCTGCTTTGAGGTCCTCAGGTATTTATTCCTGTCGGGGGTCAGAGGTGAGTGTACGTGAAATGCGGTTGTCCACTTTGTTGAATCGCTTGCTGGAAGGCGTGAGGCGGAATAGTCATTGTGATTGAATTCCCAGTCTGTGTCATTGTAATCGTTCCTCCCCCTCCAGCCACCAGCGTCCCACCCACAACTCCATCTCCCCCCTGCGGTTGCTGCTGGACTTGAACTTGAATCTGCTGGAGTCCTCCCGTTGTCGCTCCAGACGCCGTAGTCAAGTGAAACGTCTGAGGTTGTTGCGGCTGGAGAATAGCAACGGTAGTGGGGCTGCCTGACGTCTGCTGGAGACTTAAAGTGTTGACGTCGCTGTTGGGAGTGACGCGGATGAGGTCGGAGAAGGAGGATTCCTTGCCGTGGACTTTGTTGACGTGTTGCCGGAGGTTGTCCTTTCGGTTAAAAGCCTTTCCGCAGATCTCGCACTGATGGTCCTTCGTCCCGGAGTGGACCAGTTCGTGGGAAATCAGGTGCTTCTT
>JAQGAB010003032.1:0-10466 GCA_034696565.1 Isotomurus graminis
GTTGGAGATTGTCAAATTACCCTAGGTACCCAGAATCTTCATACCAGGTTTACAACTCTGACTATTTCATTGTTAGTATAGTCATCATCTGTGCTTTATTATTCCCTCTGTAATCAACACTACACTTAAATACATTGGGTTAAGATTAATTACTTGATCACTAAACAATGGTGTGGAGATATATCTGATTTGTAAACCGCGTGCCGCTACTTGCCACCATTTTTCCAATAACCTCAATGTAGTATAAGTAAAATGAACTTGCTAAATCATAAACCAAAATAACATCTCTAAACACTTGGTGATAAGACATTACATTCCAATGATTCGTTTAACAGTCAGAAAGATCAAGATTAACAACTATTCACTTTCTGAGCAACTAACATATCAAGAATCAATCGTCCGAGCTGCTCAGTTGCGTAAGCCTAATAAAAAACTTTAAGTACAAACACACAGAATAATTCTTTAGCTTAAACTTTACCAAATGGATTCTTTTGTATGCAATAGATTAAAACACCAGTTCCGAATAATATTTAAGCAAGTGGTGCTCGTAAAAACATATTTAATCTACTTAGCTGTTTTTGTTTCTCGTGGAATAAATCTTACCAAATTAATAACCCGCACACACCAAGTGTCATAACCTTTATTATTACTCTTAAAACCTTAAAGCTATTGATTTGTGATGAAACACTTCTTATTTCCTAATTCAGAGTTCCTGTTGAAGTTCAAATACTTCCGGAACATATCTTAATCAGCCTTATTTCCAAATGTACTGGAATTGGGGATTTTGTCACACGTTTGTGCATCATAAAATCACTGTAACTTAATATTAATAATACACATGATGAATACACCTCCAGATGTATACCTTAATTGTACCTTATTTGCGAATATAACTCTTAACCTAATGCAGCTCCTTCAGTGACTATTTCACTTGACATGATTAGTATAACTGTACAATATTACAATACTTTTTATTACATATTACCCCTAATACTTCTGATCATTGCTAATCATGTCAAAAAGTAATTCAGCTTAACACACAATGGCAGTAACATGTCACTTTATTTTACTCTGCATACCAGTACACCATGTTCCGACGTCTAGATGGATGTTTTCAACTACTTTCATCTACATATACTCAACTAATCAGTCTTAAATATGCTTCGGCTGCTAACACATGCATACGAAGAGCAATAAACAATACAGAATTGATTGATATAAACCAAATTATTGGAGTTATGTTGAATACATTTTACACACTTCTGTTTTTATCTCGCCATTCAAGTTTAAGGATTAAAGTAAATAATCCACAACCAGAGCAAAGGTATCAGCTCAACCTTAAATGAACAATCAAGCAAACTATTTGGCCAAGTGTTTCGCATTAACTTGTTTGATAAAGGCTTATCTGCAAACACAAATAGTTTAGGAGACTGCGTGCCGCAACTTTATTCATTGTTTCCTTTAACTTCATCAAAAAAGTCACTCCAAGCAACTGCCCATTCTTTGAAAATACCAGCGATGTCAAATTGTGTCCTAAGTCCTAGTTGAGAGCTAATGAAGATTCAAAGTTACATATTCTCTTTGTACAAATATTAAAAATCCCACGCTGTCATGATCTCTATCCGTACAAAATATAGTGTTGCAATTTGCATTACTGACAAAAACTTCTTACATGACATAACAACCATTCGTTCCAGCTGTTCCTAACACCAATATGTTCACTAGATTAAGTCTTAAAATCAAGAATTAACTACATCCATCTGTTCTTAATCATCTTCACCTTCCTGTTCTCCAATGTATTGAATTGTATTTTGTATTGCACCTAGGGCACCTACCTTATACTGCACGTGTGATTCAGTCCTAATGCTTACGCAAGCCTACTGCAAGTCTCTCTGATGAAGTTTATTGATTTCAGTTTTTCTTTGTAAATTCTAGAACTTAAATAGACAACATTGTTGCTTCTGAAATTACTCCTGATGAGAATTCTCTGTGAATTGTACAGCTTAATTAATGGTCTTCATGATCGTGTTTAATGTGCTTGCAGATGATAACAGGTTCCCAAGACAAGCAAGACAAGTTTAGATCTTAAATATTATCTGAATTACCCAAAGAGGATATGTTAAACTGCTGCCATATCGTATTAAGTAAATGTTAGATAAGTGAAATGTTATATTGCTAATTAGTAAAGTACATAGTATTAGTCTAGTATTAGGAGATGTTAGTTTTATAAGCAATGATAAAGCACACAAGGACCCTTAATTGTAATCTGTATGGATACGCAATTAAGAACAGTTGCGTAAAGAAAATCCTTCATTAAGTGAAACTAGTTTGTACTTTGAGATGATGGGAAAAATGTCTTAACGAAGGTTTATGTTGTTGCTCAATGAAAACCCTTAGCATAAAACTTAACCTCCATAACTTAGCTGCCGCAACAAATGCTCCAGTTCTGTTTCTCGTCACTTAATCCCTATTCTCAAAATTTATACAGAACAAAATAGTTTAATGTCATTCTCTACCAACATTTGAATGTTTTTCTAGTTTAAACACAAATACCCATCAGGTAAGCATTAGTGATGAACAATAGGATGACAAAACAACAATCAACGGCAAAGCCATTCCACAGCACTCTTAGTTCTCCGCATTTCAAGACATAATTTTACAATACAGATATTATTGATTGCATATATTACTTAATACAAACTTCCAAAATCTGAGTAGAATAATTAAGATGCCTTTTAGATTTTTCCAAGGTACTTAAGCATCTATAACAGCCTTCAACGCACATGCCCATATAATTCTGATTCATATAGAGAACGTTCAAAACCAGTATGGAACAGGTTTTAATTAATCAGCTAGTTAAACACCAAACCACCAAAAAATAATTCCACGGAAAAGTTAACACACAAAGCAACTCATCTCATCTACCCTTTTCCTCACGCCAGCTATAAAACTTACAAACACAGCAGAAAATCCATAAGCTTAACTTATTTACCAACGGAATATTTTAACACAAGGACCGAATAATATTTAAACAAGTGCTACCGAATCCAGTTAGCTGTGTTTGTTTCTCGTGGAATTACTCTGGAAAAATTACTAACCTGTACATATTACAAGTCTTTTACCCTTCACTATTTATTTATGATGAAACACTGATTATTTCCAGATTCAGAATTCTCTTACTTAGAAGTAAAATTACTTACGGACCATGTTTCGATCAGCATTAGCTCCATATTTATTGCCATTTGGGATTTGTTCACACATTTTTGCAGCATCAAACGAATCTAATTTCATAGTTATGACACATCTAACGAAAACACTTACAGATTTATACTTTATTTAACTTATTTGCAAAATTTATTTGTTAATCTTATGCACATTCTTGCGTGACTATTCCACCTGACTCGGTTAGTAAAACCGTATAATTTCATTATTCTTTTTAACAGCTTATTCTTGTGGAACATTCTTTCAAGTCATATTAGCCTTCATATCATTCATTCATTCATTTACTTAATCAAACCTATCGTTGATCATTGCTACTTGTGTCAATAAAGTATCTAGCATACCACATACATCGCTGTAAATTGTCACTTTATTTTACTCTTCATACTAGTACACCATGTTCCGAAGTCTCGGTGAATGTTTTTAACTACTTTCATCAAAATATACTCAACTCATCAGTCTTAAATATGCTTCAGCAACTAACACATGCTTACGAAGAGCAATAAACAATACAGAATTGATTGATATAAACCAAATGAATGGAGTTATGTTGAATACATTTTACACTCTTCTGTTTTTATCTCACCATTCAAGTTTAAGGATTAAAGTAAATAATCCACAACCAGTGCAAAAGTTTCAGCTGAAACTTGAATTAACAATCCAGGAAACTATTTGCTCAAGTGTTTCGCATTGCTTGATAAAGGCTTATCTGCAAATACTCTGCAAACCCAAATTGTTTTGTAGACTGCGTGCCACCACTCCATTCTGTGTTTCCTTTAACTTCATCAAACAAGTCAATCCAAGCAACTCTCCATTTATGAAAATACCAGCGATGTAAAATTGTGTCCTAGTTGAGAGCTAACGAAGATTAAAAGTTAAATATTCTCTAAAGGATATGGGACTTTAATTCCTCGTACAAATATTTTAAATCCTATGAAGCCATGATTTCGATCGGTACAGAAATATAGTGTTGCATTTTAAATTACTGACGCTATCGTTTTACATGACATAACGACTATTCTGTATAGCTGTTCCTAATTCCAATATGATAACTAGATTAAGTCTTAAAATGAAGAATTTTATTTTATTCTTGTGTTCTTAATCATCTCTGCCTTCCTGTTCTCCAATGTATTGAATTGTATTTTGTATTCCACCTGACTTACACTGCACGTTGCATACAGTTTATAACGTATGTAAGACTACTACTCCTCATTTTGATGTAATTTACGGGGTTCAGATTTACCAATAAAACCAATTATAATTGTTACAATATAAGTTATGTTATATATTATATTACAATTATATAAGGTTAATTGAACGAAGGTGCTTGAAAGATATTTAAATGTGTAGATTGATGAGACGATCTAAAGTAAAACACATAGGATGGTAGTCTTTATAAATAATGTGGTGTGCGATTTATATTCATGTGTTCATTGGAACTTGGGGTGATTAGTGATTACACTAAGTCCCTTCAGACTGGATGTCGTTGAAACAAGATTTACTTAATAAAGTTCTAAGAAGCTGGGATATTACTAATCTGTGTATCAACGAAGTTTTATTTTGTTGTTCAATGGGAGGATATGGCATATAACACTTAATCTCCATAACTTAACTAAAACATTAAATACTCCACACCTGTTGCTTTTCCCCGTATTTCTCATTTCCCTCAACCTTACAGAAAATCAAATGTTTTGTACTGCCTGTCGACATGGCCGTCTGAATGTTTGTCTTTGGGTAACATCCCAGCCAAGAAGGTGAAAGTTAGGGGCTAACAAGTTGATGACAAAACAAGGGTCAACAATCGACGGCAAAGCCATTGTACAGCACTTACAGCTCTCCGTATTTCAATACTAAATTGTACAATACAAATATAATTGATTGCATGTATTACTTGATACACACTTCTCTAATCCGAGCAGAATAATTAAGATCCTTGTAAGATTTTGACAAGGTACTTAAGGTTCTATAAGAGTCTTAAATGGACATATCAAGATAATCCAGAATCAAATGCAGAATGTTCAAAACAAGTTTTGAATAGGTTTTAATTATTCAGCTAATTAAACATATCTCTCCCCCAACAAATATCTCCACTGAAAAGTGAACATACAAAGCAACTCATTCCTCACCTACCCTTTTGCACACGCCGACTGTAAAACTTTATATATACAAACACACAAGAAAATCCCTAAGCTTAATTTATTTACGAAATGAATAAATTCTTTTACCAATATGTTCTTTACATTTAAACCCAACAGCCGAAAGATATTTAGGCAAGTGTTTAAAAACAACATATTCTGCTTACTTTGCTCTGTTTAACCCTCGTGCAATAAATCTAACCAATCTCCCAAGCCATATATAAACGGAATCATTGCGTATTAACTGTCATTGTCGATTTACGACAAATCCACCTTCATCTAATTCAGAATTATTGTTCCAGTTTAATAAGTTTCGCAACATGGTTCCTGTGAAACTAGTCTTGGCTGTTTTTGTGTTCGGATTGATGTTTTCTCCACACTCTTGCGCACCATTCGACCAAATAGGTTAGTTAGTGTACACAATTTATTGCACGGTTAATTAAGAAAGCCTGTAAAGTGTTTGTTTTATTTAGTTTTAATTTGGGCTTTTTTGTAGAAACTAAAGCTGGAATCACATTTAAAACTGATACAATGCAAGTTAGCCTGACTGTAGGACCTTATCAAGTGTTACATACAGAAATTACTGTCGATAACATTATGAACCAAAGGTTCGAGCCTCTGATCAAGATGTTGAAAATGGCTCGTTGAATTTAGATAATAATCTCGTCATTGACCAAGTTACCCTTACCTAATTTCTTCACGTTTAACCACACTTGCCAGTCTTCGTGGTAGTTACAACACTGAAAAGTTTCCCATAATTATATCTACACATGCTTAACATTCGTTCTTATGTAAAATTATTAATTCACTATACCCATTTCGTTGTCGGGTATAGCAATTTTAAACGTAAAATCGGTAACCAATTAGATGTACGAAATTAGTGAATTACTTAGAGTTAAAATTCGAAACGAAGTCCTAAGTACACTATTTTGTTAAAATGTTAAACTTATGTTTCTAATTTATCCATAAATCCTCATTGTGATGATTTACAACCAAGTGGTATTGTATAGATGTTCCTAATTTGCTTAAAGAAGTTCCGTCTGTTACAATAATCTGTATGTGGTTTTTCACGTGCTCTAATCACACAATAATTAATTTCTCTTCGCCGATGGCGTACTATGAATTTTTACAATTGTCTTCCTTCATTTACAGAAAAAATGTGATATCTCAAATGTTTGTTCAAGTCAAGATTTGTTTTAAATTAAAGTAGCAGTATGTAGAACGACTTTGCACTAAAATACAACTTACAATAGGTCACCAGCAAGTAAATCATTACGACATGGTTTTAATTTTTTCGCTTGAAGTTATAGCGTCAATAAACAATACAGGCTGCGTGCAGCTTCCTACTGATTGTTTTAAAATTCTGAGAACCTTCTTTGAAATGAATTCACCCACACAATAATCATTTTGACATTTGCACCTGCTCCTCGGGTAAACGAACCTGCTTTTTCGTCCTTTCGTGAAGCCTTAGACCTTGCACTGTTTGTTCAGAAAATCATCATTATTCACAGAGTCCTTCTTGATAGTTGACACAAGCAAATGAATAGCTGTAGTCTGCAGTATTTATTGATAAAAGACACAACTTAAGAGTAACATTTAAAACTTAACACTTACATAACAATAAATCTTTGTGTCGTTAAATACTTAATACCCAAGTTAAAAGATTTCACAAGCAGACGATTGAACTGAAAGTTTTTATATTGATTTACTTGACGAAGGCTTATACACAAATAAACCACGATAACAAATGAGTTTTGAGTATAACCTTAAATATAACATTACATGCCATTACAATTCCCAAAATTGCTGCACTTAAGGATCGAATTGTTCTTTGTACAGTCATCGTCTATTGTTATTAATAACTAATGACCTTAAACTTAACCTTTCCTTGTATTTCTTCTTATTCCGAAAAAAATCAAAACCTCCAGCTAGTTCCACTAATGACCACAGTTACTAATTAGCAACAAAGCTGCTTTAAAATGTAGTACAGTACAAAATGTCCAAACGTCCTCTGCAAACAATTAATGTTTCTGAGAGCATACAACACAAATAACTAATGTCATTTTGCACACGTTAAAGCTAAAACTTAAATATTAAGTAAACCAGAAAATCCTGTAGCTTTACTTATTTACCAACGGAATATTTGAACACAAATACCGAATAATATTTAGGCAAGTGCTCATAAACGAAACACTTAATCCACTTTTCTGCGTTTGTTTCTGGTGTTATAAATCAGACCCAATTACTTATCCGTACATACCAAGTCATTTCAACCGTTATTATTGATTTATGATGACAATCTCATTATGTCCCAGTTCAGAATGCCTGCTCAAGTAGAATTACTTACAAATATATTTTAACCAGTCGCAGTAGCATATTTATTACAATTGGGGATTTCTACACACGTTTTTGCATCATAAAACAAATACAATTCCATAATTATGACTCAGGTAGCGAATATATCTAAAGTGTTATATCTTATTTAAACCTTAATGGCCAAAAGGCTTGTTCATTTAATGCAGATTCTTCCTTGATCATTTCTTTTGACACTATATTTTAGTATAAATATATAACATCACAATACTTATTAACAGCTTGTTTAGGTGAAAAACTCTTCAAGTCATAGCCTTCATATCATTTATAGCAACAAACAATCCTGTATTGATTGATATAAACCAAATGATTGGGGTTACATTAAGTACATTTTACACACTCCTGTTATAATCTCATCGTTCAAGTTCAAAGCATACAATAAACATTCCACAACCAAAGAAATGGTTTCAACTGAAACTTGAATTTACAATCAAGTAATCTATTTGGCCAAATGATTTGCATTAACGTGTTTGATAAAGGCTTATCAAACAAATCTTCAAAATCTTATCTTCAAATACTCTGCAAACACAAATTATTTATGACACTGCGTGCCGCCACTCCTAGCAATATTTCCTTTAATCACGTCCAACCCATTCAAACTAAACCACTTAGCATTGTCTATAACGTCAACTAAACTTTGTTCCAAGAACAGTGAATATATTTTGAAGCTATTGTCTTCCTTCGAATTAAAAGATTCACCATTTACAAACTACTTAGCTCTATTGTTAGCTTTATTGTATACTTCAATCAATTCAGAAGTTCCTTATTACAACTTTCCTTAATGATAAACCGATATGGCTTCTTATCTATTATAATACATTACTTGTCTCCACAAAACCATCTACATCAGTGTATCACTAATATAACTGCCCACAAATATCTTGTACCTTCTAGCATGTTTTCTTAATAAAAAGTACTAACAACGGATACACCTTAATACACCCTACAAATTGTGTAGTATCTATAAATTAACTTATTTATTGATTCGTTAAAAAGTATTAATCTATAAGCTTCCATATTAAGCGCTAGGTTGATGTGGTTTCTTTCCAATATCAACAAACGTTTAACTAACTACTCAGTCTACGGAATTAGCTCCCCTATTTCCTTTAAACTCAAAACACATCTAAGCTCCCTCACTAATAATCTCGAACGTCTTGGTCTAATCACAATCCACCTGTAAAATCCCACTTTCTTATGTTGAACGCATTCGACTTTGAAGGTTATTCTGACAAATGTTGTTCTCTCGGTTTCATACTATTAACTCTATTTGTTAATCAGCAGTAAATGCAAATTAAATTTTGTGCACCTGCTTCACTTTACAGCCATTTGCATTTTCTTTAAAGTATTATCAAGTGTCCACCCTTTAGTCTCCTCAATTAGAATAATGACTAATAAATACACTTTATAATAAAAACTTATTCTTCTTTCAGCTTTTTTCGTTACGTTAGTTTAAAGCGAATCAAATTACACAATAACTTTAAAAATACCTTTTAACCTTAACTTGTCTAATCCTTGCTTAATCATATCCAAGAATCGTCTAATATTCTCAAGTATAACTACAAGGTTCTCGAGCAAGCTCTCATTATATAACTCACGTTTTGTCATAACGTTAATCACTGATCCACAACTTGTGCGTCCATATTCTCATGCCAACCTACAATTGCACACCACAAATCACCCCCTGGTCATATGCTCTTTACACACAATCCTTCATCTTCATTGGATTTTTACTGCAAGTAGAACCTAATATACAACAACCTTAATATACTTCCTCAAAATTTGACACAAAGGCATAACGAAAGCAACATTCCAAAGAGTTCTTAATTAAAACCAAACGATACCAACCAACCAAGAACCCGAAACCAAGTGGCATGAATTACATTAAACACACATAATTGTCCACCTGAATTCTTGATATCCAAGTTCACAGATAAACCCCAACTTACCTTAAAGCAACAGCTTCAGCTTAAAGCAATCAAAACACACTGTTAGAGTAAACATGGATTTTAACGACCTAATCCTCACACTGGATAACCCAACCACACTGCCACATTCATTATCATTAATGACTCATCTACTCTCACATCTAACAAATACTAAACTGCTCCGAACACTTACCATAAATAATGACTCCAGCTACCCTTTGGATAAGCCATACAACTTTATATATTTAGCAGGTACTAAAATTCTTTATCTTGTTTACCAAAAGCACAGTTTTATTGAATTCAAATGCCAATGTCGTATCTACTTAAACAATGGCTCAAAAACAAGATAGTCTGCCAGATATAAATCGAATCATCGTTACGTAACTTTCATTACAGATTAACAACCAACCTACAATCATTTCCTAATTCAGAATATCTTTCCAGTCTTTACTTTTACTTTCCCAACATGGTTATTCTTAAACCAGTCTTAGCTGCGATTGTATTTGCGTTTGTGCTTTCTCCAGTCCATTCTGCACCAACAGCCGATTCGGGTAAGAATATATTAAATATTTAAAATACAACTGCCAAATAAATCTCCACCGGATTCGATTTAAAATGTTCTTATTTATTTATTTATTTATTTGAGTACAAAGGGAGCCCAAAAGAATTGGTAAGTTATTCCCTAGGTCGAAATTTAAATAAAGGAGTAATTTAGAACACGTTAGATTAATCTGCACAAGAATTACAGATGTTACGAATGACATCATCAATACATGAGAGATCACACCCGCTGGAGGTGCAATCACTCTGGGTA
>JAQGAB010003033.1:0-10464 GCA_034696565.1 Isotomurus graminis
TGGTAGGCATTCAAAAAACAAAAATGATGGGGGTGTAGGACATCTGCTGCATTGTGTTATGTGTGGAGAAAGATATTCTCAGACCTTCATAGAATCGTAGAAGCACAGTGCTTCAGTCCGCAATTATAAGTTGAGTTTTTAAGAGACTGACATAAGGACATTTTGTCGGGAGACATTTGGTCTGAATTCTATTCCAGGAAAGCAATGATAGTGAGAGTGTTAGGAGATGTATGAAAGTCACGACGGGGATGAGATATCATCAGCGGAGAGATGACGAAGATTCTAAGAAAGGCTTGTGTCATTTGATAGCACAATTTATATCATTGAATAAACAGAAGGTACGTATAGGTTGTTTGTACAAATGTTGAATGAAGGAGAAGGAGACATTAAATATCACATATGGAACCTGGAATACCGACCCGGATGCTATCTTGGTGGGTCTTTTTGCTCATATGTGTTGTGTAGAATGAAGTCTTAGTTTGGAAAATATAAAAATCGCCTTCCTGTGGCTTGAAACAGAGAGGATGAAGAACGTCGTAATAATACTCCATTACCGTTCCAGAAACAGATCTCGGAAGATGAATATGGTATTGAATTTACCATTAAGATTCAGTGGATGAAAAGCACTGCAGGAAGTATTGTAAGAGCGGAGATGAACGGAAAATGTGTGTTCAGCAGATGGGACAGGTTTTAAGGGCACGCGTCAGAATCTGGAAACTATAAGACAGTTCTTGTTATTCAAATCAGATAGAGTTAAGTGTTGACTTCATTTCCGGTACTAAGGATTGGAGTAAAATCCTGGCCCTTGGCTGGTAAGGTTCCCCCAATGCTGTGTTCACATTCAACTCTCAGGGGTAGGTGCAGATTAGTACAGAACATATTGTGCACGTAGCTTGGAAGTCAGTAGGTAGGGTGCTTCTAGGTTCAGGAGATTTCGAGATACGCATAAAGAAGTCAAGCAGTGTGCATTACGCCATGACTTTTCAAGGGCTCTCTGGTGATGAGGTCTTCAGCTTTCATTACTGGTGTCGAATATCATGAGCTACATTCAATACCGAAAAAGCTTGTTCGACTAAAAGATGCGGGTGTGTTTGTGCACCTTTCATGGCGAGACACATGATCGTCATAATAGTCGCTAGTCGCTGGTACTTAAAGTTGTTTCACAAGTGTCTGTCCTTCCAAGATGCGCACATCGGGATTACGGAGAAGTCATGGTCATGAATATGATGAGCCGATTCTAAACCAACCTCGTTAAGTTAATCGGATTGACGATGTTCTTTCTGCACTGAGTCTTAACAGTATGATTTGGTTCTTAATTTCCATATTGGCTGCGGTAGTCTCCTATTCACTAACAGTTAAATATGTATGCATTCTTTTTCTTTCTCCTGGAAAGTTGTGCTTACAATGTTCTTTGTTTTATGGATTCACAATAACCGTTGAAAAACCTTTATTTTATGCTCTGTTCTCTTTTGGAATGAACAAGGCTATTGTTTTTGGTCTCTCTATTTTCACGCTCCTCATACATCTTTCCATCCAAGAAATGTTCATCCAATTCGGATTCCCAACTCTAGTTAAGCCAACCATTGCCTCGGTAGAAATAAGCTTTATGGATGGTGTTTTTAGAGGTTTGTGACACGACATGTGCTCCTGATTGAGTACCATCTCTCTCTTCTTCAGTTTGAATCATCGTAGGGATTGTGAATGGCCATAAGTGAACCCTTGATGGTGACAGACTTGGTTGACTCTTCGAACCTTCTCTTCTTATTGTACCTCTAAACCTGATCGTAAAACAGAAGTTCTTCACATGTAATGGCGCTATTAAAGTCTTCTATGTAACAACCCGTTAACAACATACTTTTACAAGGGTTCCTTGGGTTTTACCAGTTGCCAGTGTGACTTTTCACTGAAAAGACAAGACACCGGAGTATTTAGAACAAAGTCATGTTAACTGCGGCATGGATGCACTTTCGCCCACGAAGAGGTGTTATGTTTTGATTATGACTGGAATCAGTTTTGATGTTCATGTTGATCGTAACCTTCTTGACATGAAAAGCTTTGACTGCCAAGAAAAGTGCACACACACACATACTCACGACTCACGCATCTTAAAATCAAGAGATTTACTTTCTTCCTACATGCATGGGAATGTTTTGAAATGAATCCTTCCTGCATACTCCTCTTCCATAATTTTTAAAACGGTCTGATGATCTGGTTTCATTCCAATGATTCAAAATTCTCTGTGCATTGGTGGTCGTTATCTCAATTCTCATATCTGGAAAGTATTCGTTTATGTTCGTCTAAAACAAGTAAAAAATTATTTATGCTTGTCTCATGTTTAAATTACTATTGCTTTCATCTTGGTTACTTAAATTCTAAGTCTTATTGGGTGGTGGTGTCATTGATGTTCGTATTCATGTTGCACTTAATGTCTACAAAAATCAAACTACACATTTACTAGCCTGTTGCATCACGGATCATGGAGCAACGAGTAACATGGCTTCAATAAAATTAATTGAAGGTAAAAGGTGCGTACAGTTCAAATGGGCGAATGTTCTCAACCTTAAAATGCGTCGACGATGATAAATGAGATTATGAAATCTAAGGAGAAGCTTGTTATGTTGGAACAAATCATTTGTAAGAGTTTATTGTGAGTGAAGGATAGTCTTTCCTTCCGAGAAATTTTAAGTAGAATCCATGCATAAAGCGTATCAGAGTTAAGCACAAAACGGAGCTTTCTTCTTTGCAATCTGGCTGGCAATACTCCGAATGTTAGCAGTCAACAGCAAGTACTGCGTAACTTTGAAGAAGATGAAGTTGAATACTGTTTAGGTTGAAAGGTTTGTGTGATTTGTAAAATTGGTCGAAAAATCCGCTGCATCGAGAATTTGTATGGCAGTGAGCCAAAGGCAGAAGAGAATGTGTCTTTTAGTCGTGCTTCCTTCGTTTTGTTGTTTTATCCAGGACTAATGAGAATACAAAGTATCATCAAGAGGAACAACGTGATCATGCATGAGGACAGGATCCAGTTTACGCAATAAATAATGAGCGAGATTGACTTATTGGAAGGAGAAACCGGATGGGAGTTTTTAAAAAATGTTGACTTGTTAAGAAAACATTGGGAAAGTTAACGAAGTTTGTGTGTAAAAGAGACGTTCCTTTTCCAGATAAAAATCTTGGCTTAGATGAACTATGAAACGAGAAAGGAAGGAAGGAAGATGAAAAGAAAGCAAAGGGTTCCGGGGAATCTGATGAAGGAAATACTTCATGTTTGTGTGCATTATTTTAGCTTTGCTGAGCCAAGCGGATGTGATGTTTGTGTGGATGTGGCAAGATGGATTAGCCTAGTCATTTTTGTGGTATTTTGTCACCTTCACATCCATCTTGTATGTATTACGTTCCTTCGTGTGGTGACAAGTGATAACTTGTAACAAAGATGGTTTGTACTTTTTTGTGTACACTAATGAGAACATTATGATGAGGATGACACTGCACGGCTTAGAATTTGCGAGAGTTTCATTGGTTTCCTTTGATGCTACAAATAGCGGCGATTGGTTTTGGTTTTGGGTTAAAAATTATGACGACAAGTTAATTGAATTGACCCTATTTGACTTCCATACTGGACTCGAAAGAATTTTATCCAACATCCGGTGTTAAGTTGAACAAGTTAATAGGTTAGTTCTAAAGTAATTGGTTTTTTAATTTGGTCCTTGAACTTATGGTTGTGTTTCTCAGTAAATCACAGGTTAATGAGTATTAAGTACCAAAAATTGCGTATGTGAGAGGAGGAAATGAGATACCTAATTTGAAGTAGGAGAACGGTGACTCGACGTGAAATTATGAGGAGCTTAACACGAAGGAAATCGTTAAGAAGGGAGTGTCAAGCTTCCGCATATGTATACACAGGAAGAAGATGAGTGTAAAAAGGGCAAAGTTTACTTTGCTTTCTAGGAGAAGCTATGATTTTGTCAGAAGTGAGACTGGAATGAATATTTGTTAGAGATTTTGTGAAGAGTGAAATGCTTGTGTGTTGTTGAAATAATGTATGAATGTTTATTTATGGAAGCATTGGAAAAAGACTTCTCTTCTGGTATATGTATGCAAATGAATATTTAGCTCCTGAGTCAGGTATATGGGAGAGGCAATGAGGCAAATGCGATCATCAGTATATTTGAAAGTGAGTTCGAGACTTGGAGACTCAAAGGGGATGTCTCTAGAGACTCACATCGTACTCATCTTGCTAAAATAAAAAAGTTTCGCAATGCAGAATGTCAAGAAGTACTTTGCTTTGGTATTCAAAAACAATTTTTGCTCATTTTAAATGGAGAATGCGGATAGCTTGATGAAAGAATGAGGAACAGATTTGGATTTTTTTGGAATTTTACAGATACTTTAGGTGATACTAGTGAAGTTAACCTTTGCTTTGCTGTGTGCCTGCGAGCTATCTTTAGAGATGTTGTAATGTAAAGTTTTCTAAATTGCTGGAAGAGTAAAGAATAATAAAAGGCGATTAATGCAACTCAATATTTCATTTTTGGGAAGGTGGCAGGTGAACAGTTGATTTAGATACATGATACATGCTATTTGAAGAAGAATAAGACGCTAGAAGTAGCAGTTGTTTTGGAAAGAGAAAGATTTGTATTGTTTTACAAAAGTAGTTGCTCTGTTGGATACTTGGAGATTGTTCTTAGGAGTCTCATGGGGAACATCAATAATGGTTGGGGTTGTTTGGATTGCACGGAATAATAGATTTCTTGGTTCTGGTGTAAGACGGAAAGGTTCTGTAATAGAATACTTTTACTTGAAATTTTTACGCAAAAAATGATACATTATACTGCTGAGAAGGTTAGTGAGGCTAAGGAACTAACTCGAAATCTTTGAATTTGTTGTCCTAAATTGTAATGTCGCATGAAATCTGCTCAAAACCACGTCGACCTGGTCTTAAGAATTATTTTTTTTTTCAAAATTAACAATAGCAAGTGAATTTACTTGTATTAAAAAATTATTTCATCTTTGTAAAAACACTTTAAGACGAACAATCAAGTTTTGGGTTTCATTTCGGAAGGAAGTGCTTAAAATAGTATGGATCAATTTAGTCATTTTAAAGGGTTTGGTGCTTAAGCGTGTGAACATGATTGATCCTATTATCTCTGAATGGAAAGATTTGATGTAATAGTGGGTTCAGATTTCTTCCTCGTTTGAGGAAAGGTTGTCCCTTCTAGATCGATTTCAAGGAAAGTGATGAAAATGAAAGGATCTATTAAGGTAGTCCTACAATTTAGTCTGTCAGTTAGGTAGAGTTAGGATCAGAATTTAAAAGGATTAAGAGGCGTTTAAAAAGATTTTGTGGTCAATTCGTGTAAAATTTCCAGATACCGTTTCCTCATTTCCCCTTGCTGAGAGATCCCATTTCATTATTTTTATAACGTGATATAAGATCTCCTGTGGGACCGATGTGGGTGTTATGTGCTAACAATAATATACTACTGCGTGGGGTTCGAAGATGATTTGTGTGATCTCCGAAAATCCTATTTGGATTATTCTACTAAAAACTGGTAGGTAGAGACAGTAGAAGTGTACAGCCATCTTATCCGAATCCTTTTGACATTCACACCACAACACAGAGTTGTGAAGTTATGATTTAATGCACAAGTCAGCTTCTTATTTAAAGGGCTTCAGAAATATGTGGGTGTTTCATTGATTATTTTGATTCCTTAAAGTAAATACTGATAAGGGTAGTAAGCTGTGTTTGTAATTATACCGGATGCGTGTCTGCCTTTGAATGCTGGGGTTTAAATAGTTCTTCTAGTAATTGTGATGGTGTATAAAACAAAGCTAGTCCGCTGGGCTTTGTTGTTTGGTAGTAATTTTTGGGTTTTATGAATGAACGCAAGTAGCTAATGAGGGAAAGAGAACAAATTACATCTCAAGGTTGAAAGTGGATCAACCCTTAGAAGATGATACAGACAATTATTCTTCCAAGGCTCTTCTATCAGATTTCATTCATCCTGCTCTGAGCCCCCTCTGGCACTGCCTGCCGTTTACATATTCGGTTAACCTTAATGTTGAACAGTTCATTCATACATGAAAGATAAATATGCTATTTAGAGAAATGATGTAGAAGTGCGACGAACTACTGTTGGAATTTGGAATCGCCAGAACAGGCAGAAACACTGAGAATACTGAGAAATGAACTATGTTTAGTCTCGTGGGAATTCCCTTACATAAGCCAGGATAAGTTTGTGGTTCCTGACTACTATGTATACAACTTTACAGATCATAATTCCGGTGCATCAGAGATTTTCACTTAAAACAGATACTCTGATCTCTAAATCTCCATATTTAGTTGAGTTTAAGAAGATTAACTTGTCTGACGTATTCAGGCTAAGTAGAAACTTAGAATCGAGAGTCTATTTCCCTAAGTCCATTTCTCATGTATCCTATCATCCTTCCTCCTCCTTTTAGCGGTGGGGGATCCCATTAAGTAGATCAATTAAGAGAAGTCCACTTGTTCCTGTGGTCGGTTAGAAAACTGGCCCTGTCCATTTCTAGAACAAAAACATAACTACCATTGTAAGGAATGATGGATATTCCGATGATATTACTCAATGGTTAGTGCTTTCTTGTTTGAATTAATATTTCTGAATGAACTTGGGCTTGTAGGGCCTTTATCGACAAGGTTATATAATAGAAGTTGACGGTAACTTGAACTTAGATAGCTGACGAAGTATGCCAGAGTCCCAACTTAAGTGTTTGTGTCATTTGGTAATATATATTTAGTTGCTATTCACATTTCGGTAGCCTGGAAGTCTGCCTTATGTAAGCTGATACACTTGTGGTATTTTGATTTGTAGTAGTAGTTGATGTTGATTTGATTATTATTCAATTTTGAAAGGCACCTATTCATCACAAGAAGGGATTGAGAATGAAGCATATGTGTGTAGAGTGTAGAATCTGATCTAATAGACGGCAATCTTGAAAGACAGGGTCAAAGTGGATCAATGAGTCTTTTCATGACCATATTATTTCTGGAAAGAAACATGCCGTCTAAGATGCATCTTTTATGTGCATATATAAACTCAATGTCATCTTAACCAGGTTTTTTGTAGAAATTTCTTTAAATATACCAAGTTTTATGACGAAGCTGAAAGAGTTTGATTTGTTTGAAATAGAGAAGGGTTAACATGTCTTATGGGTAATCTGAAGATACGGTACTCTCACACTTATTCGTTGCTTGTGCTTTTTAAATGACGGGAAATGAAATGTTGTTTGTACAGAAACTCAGTTCGTTGTGCGATGCAATGAGTCAGGTCAAGTGAGTAAAAATAGCTATAAACCCTCCTCGGAAGTTGGTTAAGGAAGTTTAGTTTTAGTTTTGTAATAGCAAACACACGCCTGAAAATGATTGATGTAAAGTAAATGAAATGAAGATGCGTGCGATCATGCGGTGGTGTACAGTGTACAGTGGAAATGGAAGCCTGGAAGTGCACATGACGATTGTAGTATGACGTCGTGACAATGGAAATTTATAATAAGCCTGCCTTAGTTATTGACGCAAGGTCCCAGGGTGTTTGTGGAAACCTCATCGTCACATAATCACGATAATGCATTTAATTATAAACTAATGTATTAAGCAATACAGGATGTGATTGGAAGTGGCATTAACTACTGTGATGTGTTTGCGTTGTACAAGTGTGGATGTTTACGATGGCATTATTTTCAACTATCTTGTGGTTTTCCTCAACTCGACGAATAAATGCTGACAAGGAAAAACGTCTTGTTGTAGTGAATCATTCATGAGTTTCCAGAATAGACTAGACAAGCTTTGAGAAATAACATGTTTTACGAGGACACTTAACTGTCTGAAGAGTTTTGAGTTTGCTGAAAAAGTAAAGTAGTAAAAGACAATAGAATAAGAACATTGAGAGTTGGGTTGGATGTTAAAATTACTTAATTGGTTTTTTACTTTTTGAATAACAGAAAAATCCAGGATGGATGTGGCTATTGTGTCTTGCCAGGAGTGTTTTTTCTCCAAAGAAGCTGAGGCCTTAATTCGAACTTTCTTTGATAAGTTTGTGACGGCTGATAAGCAGAAATTGGATGTGTCGTAAGTTTCAAAGAAATTTACCTGCTTCCATTAGTCTTTTATTCCTTGATGTACTTTAATTAATTAATGCATCCTGATATTTTTAGACTTCAGTCGTATGACCTGAAAGATTTGGATCGCACGAGTGTTGCGACCAGCGTACACCGAGCTAAAGTTCAAATAGTCGTTATTTCACACCACTTCCTGCAACGACTGAAATTAGAAGCAAGTACGAGAGCGAGAATGTCACCCGTTAATCGAGTTTTCCGGTCAAAAAGAGTTATTGCTGTGCTCTTTGGGGTTGATCAAAAAGAAGTCAGCGAAGGATATGAAGGAGGTATGATATTAAACATGTTATTTCGTGAACAAGGGACATGAAATATGCGGTACTATAAGATTTTCTGTAATTTTGGATTTAGTTATGACTCGTTTCTCGGAATGGTTTTGCGTGGAACTTCGATCAACCTCCAAATTGGACCCAGAGTTCCGTGCAAGGTTTACAGATCAAGTCGTTAAAATTTACAACGTGGAACTGTCCAATACCAACAATTTCTCAGTATTTCCAAAGAAGGTGACGAAAGATCAAGGGAAAATAGTTCTAACTTTGAAGAAACCAACGGAAGCTGGAGATGACGTTAGAGTGGAATTTACTTGTGGACGAAGGAAGGAAATGATGAGACAACTTAAAATGGAGAATCCGTATCAGAGTTTGATTCGAATTCCAGGTAATTGAGTTTTTATAATTTCTTGTGTGATGTTGCATACAATCAAATTCCCTTTCGCTACACCGTTTAAGTATTTTTTAAACCGGCTAAACGCATACCAAAGATTGTGTCAAGACTTGCATGCAATTGACCTTTGTAAAGTGAGATTTTTGTTTTTGCGGTTTTCTTTATAAAGGATAAGTGAAAAACAACTTTACATACAATAATTATTCTCAGGAATTGCCTTTACCCTGGGTTTTTCTCGAATGCGCATAGCTTTAATGAAAGTTCAGCCAACAGCGCAGTTATTATAAAAACATAATTTTTATTTGTTATTTCTATTTACAGGCAATCTCAGTCCAGACAAAACTTCTCTTATTGAAGTTGTGGTGTATGTCAATAGCCAAAAGCTGGGAGCAACATGGCTCAAGTATGAAGCACATAACATACATGGAGATGAGGATTGGATTGAAAGAATGGGAAACGTAATGAAATGATCAATTATTTATGAAGTATTCAGTGTTCTGTAGGACAATACCCCAATGTGTATTCTTACTCTCATATTTATAGCTGATTCCAGGATATTACAACTTGTTGGACGAGCATTTATCCCAAACTCTGTCGAAAAACTTTAGAGATTGTACTGACTTTTCCACAGACCCAAACATGGAGATTATTAATGACGTTCTTGTATGTAAAGGTATGCCGCATGACATTATTATTGTTGAATCGGCTAATCATTTCAAGTTACTCAATTACCATTTACTTCACGTTATGTGCAGAGGACGAATTTCCAACTGTACTGCATTTTGCTGCGTACTATGGGCTTCATTTAACCGCCTACACAGTGCTTAGCGAAGCGGATGGATTGGAACAATGTCAGGTCAAAAATGATATGGAAGAAAGTCCTTTGGATGTAGCAATAAAGAAAGGACATGAGAATATCACGAAGCTATTTGGAGAATACCAGTACGTCAGTGACTCCTGGAAGGCTCTGCGATACATTCGAGACATCATAGGACGATCAAGTATGCCTCCACCTTCTAGTGAAACCCTCAAGGTTCATAAATTAGAAATCAATCTCAACGGATCTAGCCTCCAACACAGAACCAACGAAAGTAATCAAAGCCAGCTGGACTACGTTAACGTATCACCCTCTGAATTTACTAATGATGCACATGAAATCGAGATTGCATCAAAAATTAATGGAAACAGTGATGGCTCTTACGTCGAGATTCCCGACGAATTAATTGGCACCGTCAGTACTACTGAGACTAATGACACTTGTAATCTGAAGGTAGAAATACAGGATCCTATGTATTCTTACGAAATTCCTCCACCACCAATTCCTGCTCCACGCCCTAAAAGTCCTAGAAGAAAGAGCTACGTTAACCTCCAAGAAACAGTTGTCGATGCTCCAAGTGACAATTATGTGAACATTAATGCAGATACTCTAAGTGAAAATAACGCAAACGTTAATGTGGAAGCTTCAAGTTATGTTAACATAAGCGGAGTAGGGGACGCTCCAAGTGAGAAAAGCAATGATGACGCGGACTCAAGCTCGTCAGCATGGTCTGAAAATATCCAAACAGAGGTAACGCGAAGAACCAAAGGTTCCAAAGTGGACTCGTCTAGAAGAAGATCTATTAAACCAAACCTATACTCGAATATCATGGA
>JAQGAB010003034.1:0-10461 GCA_034696565.1 Isotomurus graminis
ACCAACGGGTATTTAAAGTCTTCTATGATGTCCGTAACTGTCGATTATTCTTATAGTCTCTCGCAACTCATCACCAGAACAGGTGACATTCCATTCATATTAATAATCCTCGTCCAAACCTACTTTCCCTCAAGTTGCATCTGCAAGACATTCTTTTGCCTGGGAAGTGTCTGTCTCTCAGTAACCAAGTCTTAATTTTTCGTCAATCATTAATGATCATTTATATATTTGCGACTGAAATGAGTATATACGTGTGATCGATCAACACATTAATTAAACACACTCAACTCTTCTAAAACTACAACACGCTAAACTAACAAGTTGAGTTTTAACAACCGAATCATTAGCAAACTTGGCCATAAATATTTTTGATTTGAGATCCACTTGAATTTACGTAAAATCTCTGGCTGTGTAAATGAGCAGTTTTGGTTACTCCAATTGTGTGTGAGAATACAAACTGAGAGAGTTGAACTTTTCAAGTTCAAACGTAGAAGCCAACAAAGAAAAACAAACGAGTTTTTCCAGGACGTGTGAGAACTAATTAATAATTTTTGAATAACAAAAGTACAAAAAAGTTAAATCCTACTGAGAGTTCCACACACTTTTGGCAGACTCCTGAAATCCTGAATGACATTACAAGTTCATTAAAGTATTTTTAAGTAGCTGTTTTAAACTCCTCTTTTGTCAATCTACCGTTTAATGGATTTACATGGATGAACTTGACCAACAAAACCCGTTAGGATTATTGACATTCATGTCAGACTAAAAAGGAGTTGTGGGGAGAGAGACTTTTTCCTTTATAAGGAGGAACCAAATATCTCCTATCGGACAAAGTGAATCTAGAATATGATTAACATTACACAGAATGTGAATTCAGGCAGTGTCTTGTAAAAAACCCATTAATGAATGGATTAATCAATGACAGAGAATACAGAATGTTTCATAGAGTTGCTTCCCAATAAAAATCAACCGTCTCAGTTGCATTGTAGACCTGAGATGTACACAAAGACCTTGGCGATGATGATGATGACTTGTTCAGACTAATTAGTCACTTAACAAAATTATTATTCATGTCCCTTCCTTCTCCTTTCCATTAATTCATTAACTGAGTCTCCAGACTTCTTGTGAGAGTGTCCTTCTTCTTCTACCACTTTCCTCTGATGTTATTAAAGTGTACAAAAACCATAGTAAGGGTCACGAGAGAGGGTCACGGTCACAACTCAAATTGTTATTTAGTCCAAAATTCACTTTACTCACTCAAATTAAACGTGTTACTTTGTCACTTGTATATATCACTGGTATTTGAAGCACAGCAGCCAATTACGACAGACAGCGTTACACTTTATAAGTTCACTCGGAGTCTTTCACTTTCTTCAACTTATTCCTGGTCCTTAAAGTCTTGAGTCTTGGTCAAAGTAAATGGACAACAACCTCCGTTTAAGTCAATATTTATAGTTCTTGGCTCTCATTCCTTATCTTAACAATTACATCCACACTACTAACCTCACTTCTCTACTCGAGAGCAACCAAGACTATATTACGGTTGTCATATAAGATTAAACACTTATTCATGTCTTAACTTTGTCAAGAAGAAACAAAAATTCTTCCAAATGTGTGTGTGTGTATTCCTGTCATGTTTATTGGATTTGTGAATCCGTCCAAGCTGATGAGTAGCATTAGCAGTAGCAGAGAATGCAGTCAATTCATAATTACACATTAATTCAGAGTTTGTAGTTCATTACACTTCGACATTACAGTTCGTTTTGATTGATAATAACAATGGCGATATATAGCGATGATCCGATTAGTTTCTTACTACTATGGTACTACTTCCACCATCCAGAGATACTTTTTATCTTCTTCCTCATCTCATCCTGGTGAGGGTTGTTGCGGTAAGTGGGGGCTCATCCTAAACAAATATTAAACAAAATCATTAATACATGAAACACACATACACAATCAGATTTAAAGCAATTCTAAGACAAGCAAACAGTGTAACAATCAAAGATACAGACAGACAGAAGCCTTTTTACAAAACTAATCAGAAAAAACTACAGTTTAACTCGACTCTTACATATTTAGATTTGCACATGAACCAACTTAAGTGAACGTCTATTCATATTCAGAGATACAAACTTCCAATGTCTCTCAAGGTCTCTCCTTCTTCTTAAGACGAGCCTTAAACTTTATTCTCCCATTGTACAAGCTAAACTACATCTCTCTCTCTTCCTATTTATTAAATTGTCATTAATATTCATTCACAACCTTACAGAAATTTATACAAGTCTTTTATATACTTCCTTTAACAACCCCATTCAATCACATTCACTTCATGTCGCATTCACTCGCATTATTCCTTATTTATCCGCACTAAGAGATACCGAAATCAATTTGCCTCCAAACTCTCTTCCCGTTTGCCTATTTTAGGTCTCATTTTTAATTTAACTCACAAAAACCAATCTGCTTAAGCATCTTAAGAAAAAATTGTTTTCGTTACAACTCTATCCACCCCTCCCTTGTTTTAATTAAGACACGCTTAATAATCACTCTCCAAGATTATGCGTGTGTACGATCCATTTAGCAACACATTTTTTCAGGTGGTTTCCATCATTTTATACTAAAAGGATCCTACAATGCAATATTAACCTAAAACGTGCAATAATTCGGCAAGTATCCCAATTTAAAGCCCAAGTAGAGCAGAAACCTTTCAAGTAATTATGACTCTCCTTATCATTTCAAGATTTTACATTTTTTAACAGCAACCAGGATGCTGCTCACATAGACACGAGGCAAAAGAGATGTGATATGACGATATGGGTCACTTGTATCTCACTTTGTTACACGACTACCACCGACTTCATAAGCTTCTCTTCCCAATTTACTTGTTCTTTAAAGAAAGAGAGATTTCTTTCTTCAAACCTTTAATACACACAACACGCGTCTATTCGTATCATTTCTCGCAAATGACAAAAAGAAATAAAAATGTCTCTTCTTCCAACAAAAAATAAACTAACAATCAACCTGTCCTCCTCTCTAACATTTACGTGTCCTCCTACCAAAAGAATTTAAAGGATGGTTGAGCTGTACACTCAAAATTAAGACACACAAGTGTACTTTTTCATTGTGACAAAATTAAGCACCACCTGCAGCAGCAGCAGCGGTTTCTAATAATCCTTTAGTATTTTAATTAAATCCTGCTACTTTAATAATAACGCCAAGTGTCTGAGATTTCCCTTCTTTGTACATGCAACCTTAACCCTTCTTCTAATTTATTTTTAGACAACAACCGCATCTCTATGTGGAGTACTGATTCCTTTCAGGATTAACGCCAATTTACTCCTAAGATTCTAATCGACGTACTTAAATCACCACTTTGTTCTTCCGTGAATGCAATGTCACTTTTTAGTGCAAATTACTCGGTAATGACTTGACACTTACTAGTTTCTACTTAATAATACTTCGACACGGATTTCCTAGTGTTCTACACACTACATAAAGCTGAATAAGCATGCTGATACGCAGAGATAACAAGATTCATGCTGACTGCATGCATTGCTTCGAAACCAGTGTGGTTCGAATGTTGGAAGATGAAGGAGCAACTACAGAGAGGAAGTTGGCGTTGACCAACGAATAAATTACCATTGGTAGAATGAAGCAACGGGAGTTTATGCGACTGGACCCGTATCGTCCCATTTGAGGATGGCTGTTGGCTGGACAACGAGTTGAGTCCGAGAGCAGAGCCGTTATTGTTCCCCTCACCGTTGGTTATGACATGACGACCGTTCAGGGAACCACCGGAAGTGGCCACCACGGTCGCCGTAATACTTCCATTAGACGAAGAGTGAGTAGTCCCATGACTGTTATGACCGTTTGTGAGAGTCAAAGACGAACAATTCCCATTCGCAGAGATTCCTGAGGCACACGACACTCTCAGGTCACTCTTTGACTCTCCGCTGGAAGTGCCATTTGACACAACCCCGTTCGTCACACCCCCTGACCCGTTGTTCCCATTGTGGATGTTTGTTTTAGAACTCGTTCGAAGCGCATTCGATCCACTTGCTGGAACTGAGGCACTGTCATTCTGAAACACAAACAACCACACCCTCGTCATGACTTTCGCTCGCCTTTCTTCAACCTCCCCAATCTGACACTTGACATAATAGGAACACAGCTCCTATCTCCACCACACCCGTTTCTTTGCTCCACACTTTCATTTCCTCATCCAGAAAGAAGAAGAAGAATCTCAAAAGTAAAGAAGGAGGAACAAGTCAAGTGGGGCATCCACACCGAGAATTCGTACACCAGTCAAAGGAAATTGAAGAGATAACTATACACACTATATACTTTAGTACAGAGTAGTAGGCTTATACAAGTCTTGTGTAAGTTTTCCATCAAAGAAACACACCAGCAGTTGAATCAAAGTGTTCCAACAAGACCTTCCAACTTCCGCATGGCTTTCTTAGATAAAACTGCTGGCTTCATCCGCCACTCATGTCATTGATTATCTCTTAAAACACTCTTTTCCCAGTTGAACACAAAAACATCTTCCAACGGGAAAAACCGAGCAAATCTGCTTCACTATCTGCAATTTCTTACGAAGCACTGACTTGAAGAGATCTTATCATTAATCAACTTTATATTACAAATACCCAACTACATTCAAAAGCTGTCCTTGAATCATCCTTCTTTCATACAAACTTTTACTTTCAACATTTCATCTCACTCTTCAATGCAAATGACAGTCCTGGATTTGATTCTACACCCATGTGTCCGTTAAATTCCCAAATCTCGTCTTCTTTAGACTTTCAACCCAAAGGTACGCATAACATTTAATGTCAGTACAAGAAATCCTAAGAAAAGAATATTCAAGAAAGTGACAAGTTGAAGGAGAAACAAGTCAAAATTTGACAATTTGCGTCTACCTCACCAGCCCAAAATAAGTTTATATAAAATATAGATTCCTCTGAGAAGATAATAAGTAGACTTGAGCCTACAAATATCTGTGTTAACAAGACGCTAAAGACAAGAAGAAGACGGAAGAAAACCTCCGACACACAAGTGAATCCATGTGACTCTCATGTAAGTGTGTGTGTGTCAACCTGGAGAAATGAGCTTCACATATCTTCCCCTCTACAACAAAAGCCATTTCATACACTTCCAAAAAGCTTTCCACTTATTCCTGCTGCTCCTTCAGTCACTCACTTTCAACAACAATTCAAATAAACTCAAGAACTACAGCAGCCACTTAATGTTTAACTATATAGGAACTTCTCCTCCAAATATGTCTCCAGTGATTAATATGACAGCAACGCGCGCCTCTCTCTTATCCAAGTTTTATACACTTTATTCCTCGTGACAACAATACATCTCACACAACCAACAAGAAGAAGGAGGACACACTCAAACTCTTAAGCCCAGAAATTCCATCCAAATGAATCACATAGTCCTTAACAGACAGAGAGAGAGACCCGGAAGTTTCCGATAATTAAAACTTCTTGGTCACAAAAAAGTGATAAGTTGTCTCCTCCCACTTGAAAAATTGTTTAACGTGGCTAATCTATAAGAATCCTTCCACCTGCCTCTCGTTAAAATCATTCTCCATTCTTCTTTTAGGCTAATTTTAACTTTGTAATCCGAAATTCATAATTTTTCGTTTACTCTAACGTTCTAAATCAAGACTCTCGCCTTAAAGTTCATTCCTCTTTTCTATCTTTAAACCAAGACTAAATCTTATTTGAAAGCATAACTTATACAAATTCTAGTGCAAAACTTTGAATTTCCTCAGTAGTAAAACTTCTTTCCATAGAATTGAATTCCCAATTGAAAAGGAAATAACTTGTGTGTGTCTTGTGAAGATGTAAAGTTCAAAGGAATCTAAAATGTGTGTGGAACACTGTGAGTCCAATCTCATGTTTTTTTATCTCTGGACTTCATCTCTTCCTTCATTTCTTTTTGCAATAACTGCGACTACCATTTGATTAGAATATTCTTCTCATTTGCATTAGAAATCACACACACACGGCTTTTTATTCATTTCAGCTATTCCATACACTCTGAATAAGAATAACATCAAACACTAAAAACTCCCCACTAATATTCTCCAGTAGAATTGTGACTCAAGTTTCCTTTGAGCCAGATAGAAAGTGAAAGCAGTTTGATTTCTCATGATTAACTGTCTATTTAGTTGCCTTACGTACAAAGATCCCGTCAGATTCCTTTATGCTTTAGATTCTTATAGTCAATGAATAATAACTTACGCCAAATCAATCACGCGTTCCCATGAAACACGCCAGAGTCAATAGTGTAAAGTTTCCACTAGTTATTTACGCAGCCTTGGTTCTTAATACGAATATTTTAAGTAACCCTTGAACAGCATTCCCCTAAAACTCTCATTTCCACCCGATGTACATCTCTATTACATCTAACGTCTTCAAGATTTCATATCCCATCACAACGGAATTGTTATTCTGGAACTTCAAGTCAACAAACCTACGTTCTTCTGGACTGTATGCTACACTCCAAATCTCTTGAGGATCAATCCAATTCAAAATTCAGCAACCTTAACGTCTCCTCTAATGAAATGCACGCTCTCCTTACTCTCTTCCCCTTCTTCTTTGTACTTCTAGCTTCATGCATTTTAAAACCTCCAGACATTCCCTGTGTGCAACTTCATTACATATGAACCACTACGAAAGTTCGGAACTTTGACTAACTTTTTCCAGAGAGTACGAGACATCATATAAACCTCATTGGACCTCCGTTGGATGACGAGTCCTACGAGACTCTCTCCTCTTTCCTCATTGCTCAATGAACTTGTACTCTTTAGTTACTGTCTGTATATACTCTCGAAAGCCCTCACAGAAGAAGATTGGAACGACACAGAAAGTCTTTCAAGTTCCTCTAAATAATTTACGCCATCCTAATCTATTACAAAGATTAGAAACAATAGCCAAGAAGAAGGAAAAGTGGAAAGATAACCTCCAGAAGAAGAAGAAAGTTGCTCACACTTTGCCACAAACTTTTTATATCTCTTCCATTTGTGATTAAAGCATTAAAGAGTTGAAATGGCATATGGAGCATCTGAAGGAGACTTATACAAGTCAACACGAGTACTAACCTTATCTGCAGGAGTGCGAGGAAGTCTTCGTCTGAGCCAAGGATGGCGAAGTGCGGCTGAAGGAGTAAGGCGAGTGTTTGGGTCCCATTCTAGACATCGGCGAATGAAATCCACGAATAAAGGATCTTCACAGCCTTTTAGAGCAGTCTGAAACATCAAAAGCCGTGGGATTAGAACATTACCATCCCAGCTCATAACTCACTCCACATTAAATTACTTTTTCCAAATCATTTCCACACAAATATTCCCCAAATTCATCTTTGGGCATCTTAAACACAATTCCAACTTGACCTACACCAACCACATCTTCAACCCTTTTCCCTTTCTTATCCCTAAACTCACAGATGAAGTGAAAGAACTTCTTTTGCTACAAGTTTACGACTGAGAGATTCACTCCAAGAATCTCCCAGCAGCCCAAGTACGCCATCGGTTTAAAGGGTCAAGTCTCATTTTTTCTCCCATTTACATTTTTTGATAGAGAAAAGAGGTCCACCAAATTCCTTACACAAACAAAGGAAAACAGACAACCCACCGCAAGACTTCTTTAAAAAGGGTTCTTCTTTCTTAAGCAAGCAAAAAATTCTCCGATTTCTTAACTAAAGTCTTCCTACCACCTCGACATCTTTCTCAATACTTCAATCTAAAACAGATCCTTAAAATCAAACTCTCTCTTCTGTGTGTTCATCATCATGAAAGAAACCTAAAACGAGTCTCTTCAAATCCCGTCATGATTCTAAATTCTCTAAACTACCTGAGTATTAAAAATCTAAAATCTAGAAATAAGCTTCTAAGAATAAGGATCTCTTGGTCTATTGGTCTTTTAACACACAAAGCACACGACTTGTCTCGAATCCCTTCCACAAGAAATAATTGGTCTGCAGATAGAGAATCTACACAACAACCACCACCACCAAACCACCCGATACATTGCCAGATAATATTTCATTGTTAAGCCAATCCTATTCTTACATATGACTCTATCATCTCTCAAATTACTTTAAATCTCTTTATTGTACCAAGAAATTCCATGCATGGCCTATTTGGGCAGTCTATTTCTTTTTACAACAATTACAGAACACAACAATAACATTTTTACCCTTCCATTTTGAAGATGTGCTCAGTGTCAGTAGTAGTTGGTATGCGATTCATCTTAACAAGGAAGGAATTATGATAAAAATATTCCCATCTCACTGTGTAAATTAGTACCAGAGCAAATAACCATCCAACTGCAAAAGCAGGTTGTTACTACTCAAGTTCATTGGTCATCCAACGATGAGAGAACCTTATTAGGCAAAACTTCCTTAACACAAACACTCAACCAGCACAAAAGGCTATTCCAGGTTTGGTCAACTTTTGTGCAATTTCCGACCAAACTAATCACATAATGAGGAAATGATCATAAATTACAAGTGCCTCTTATATTCTCCTCTACTCCACCAGACTCGGTGTCATATTTTTAGATTGCCCATACTCCTCTCCTGTAGCATTACAACTACTTTTGTGTATTTTGAAAGAAGCTGAACGAATCCCGAGACACTGAGAAATTATTAAGGCCCAACTCACCTGGAGGTCACGAGATCCAGGAGGTCCTCTGAGTTTACCCCGACGGGAACGACCACCAGTCAGTATAGTCGTTCCATCCGCCAGTGACTGGGCTTCGCAGTAACGAGGATATCCTTTCGAACTGCAAAACACAAAACTCCCATAAGATCTCCGATACTTCAACCTCATTCCCGTCCATCCTTACCTAATAAAGTTTTTGGCTCGTCTCGACACTTCCAACAACTTGGGTGGAGGCATCCCGAGGAGTTCAATCATACAAGCTAATTGATCCGCCTCATCTTCGCCTGGCAGTAGGGGGTAGCCCGTGTAAAGTTCCGACAGTATGCATCCCAAACTGCAATCACAAGTTTCCTCATTCACATGTACACCAAAGCATTTCACACTTGTCCAAGACATTTGCAGTAAAAATGATTTAAACTGTTCCAATCCACTGAATTCCCTACTAACCCATCTTTCTACATTTCTCAATTACTCAGATGTCTAAACTCATCATCTTCCTCCTCTGGACTTGTCAACCTACTTGCTTATCCATCCATCACTCCTCATAAATTCAATCATAAGTCCTCAAAAACACTTTCCCAAACTGACATTTATTCCCAATGACTCCAACTCCTCTCTCTACTCCTTACATTCTCGTGTAATCCAATTTATTTATTAGTTCACTTCCCGTCTTAAACAATTCCATTAATACGAAAGGTTCCCACAACTCACTACTACACCAAGGAACCCAGTGAACAAAATAGAATTCATCCCAAAGTACACAAAACCTCGCTTACCTCCACATGTCAATGGCTAGTCCATATTTAGCTCCAAGAATGACTTCAGGGGCTCGGTAGAAACGGGACTGAATGTAGGTGTACACCCTTTGGTTCTCATAGCAACTAGAACCAAAGTCAATCACCTGTAAATTCAAAAAAAACATTATTAGTTTCATTCCCAGTATTCTCAACATTTCACAAGAACACCAGTTGTACACCAGCTATGCTTTCCCTCAGAAAAAAATCCAAAAAAACCTCTGTGAACTTTACTAATCTGTCCCAGTGACATTTGATTCGTCCAAAAATACTTCACATATGAACTTTTCCACTACATTTCCGTACCTAAATCCAAGTGCAAAAATAACTGTGAGCCTATCGAGGAATATTTGCAAAATTGACTTTGACTAACATCATTGCGCGTACAAGTGAGGTACAAAAATCCATAAAACCCCACACACGTAATAATAATAAGCCAGTGTACGAAGGATTTCGCACGAAATCCGGTAATCCGAAGAAGGCAAACCCACAAAAAGTATTGATTGACATGAGAAATTGCGTGACATGTCCAAATACACTCACTGGATGCTTTCATCAACCTTTATAATCAAACCCATGTGGGGTACACTGAAGAAGGTGTACGTACACCGAACTTGACAAACACACGTTTTATCCATAATTACAATGCACCATTGACCGATGTCTACTAAATTGCATGCTATTTTAGTTCACAAACCTTAAGAGAACCTTTTATCGATGGAGATACTTTCCTACCTATCTCTAGCATTTAAGGACATTTGCCTACTGACCTACTCGCATATTTAAATGAACTACTCAATGGAAGACATCAAAAAACTCTAAGGAACACATATGTGTAGCTTTACCTATTTATACACAAATACAGACATTAATTAACCATCCTCAAATGTTGTTTCCTTTTATTCGCACTAAATTACACACAAGAGAGGGATTCACGTCTCTTCATTAAGTTATTGATTAGTCAAGGACATCTTATACACTTAGTTC